>RJWJ010015443.1:0-36152 GCA_004363605.1 Indri indri | reverse complement strand
AGGCTGAGAATAGAAAATTAGGAAAATAATAGAAAAGCACAAAGGCCAATAAAACCCACTGGGATCCTATCACCCAGAGACCATTTTGGTGCATTTTCTCCTAGATTTTTCTCTGTTCCTCTGCGAACTCATGTACATACCCACATACACTCGCACACACACACACACACTCATGCACACAGCCCCTCCCGGGGCCGGACCTTCTCCAGGGTCTAGAGCCTCCGCCAAGCTGCCCTTGAGAGGAGCAGGAAGACACGTCTCCTGTTTACCCCTAACCACGCACCGCAGACCGTCAGACAAGGGAGCGAGCAGCCATTTACCTCCAGTGGAGCAGAACCGTTCCCCGGCTGGCTGGGCTGTGTGGGTGTCCCTCCACCAGGACAGGGGGCATGAGGGCACCCAGGGCAGTGTGGGGACAGCTTTGTCCTCAGAAGCCATCATTGACTGTGTTTTCTGGCACCACTTCCAAATTTCACACTTGCCCAGCACTTGTTGAGCATCTGCCGTGTATCAGGCCCTGGGGAGGGCAGAGTAAGGAAGACGCTGGCCTTTCTGTTAGGGACACAGATCACTCCTTCGCAGTGTGAGTGCATCTTCCCGGAAGTTTATCGCAAGGCTGTCTGCCTTAAGCACATCCTCCTCCATGCCAAGCATCGGGCATCCGGAGGTGAGGCAGGCGGATCTCACGGGAGAGGGGCAGGTGCTGGACAGCAATCTGAGATGGCTGCCTGGAGGAGGGGATCTCTAAGCCCAGCCAGGACCTTTGTGTTTGCTGTTCTGTGCCAGAGAAGGTCTCCCCCAGAGGGAATGGCCTCTCCCCCGTGCTCTGCTCAGATGGGCCCTCAAACGCCCTGCCGCCCTGCGCTCTGTCACACCTGCCTAGCTTTATCCTCTACACATTGTTCCCTGTGTACTACTCATCACTTGTTCCCTCCCCCAGCACCTCGGCTCCCTGGGGGCAGGACCAGGTCTGTCTTGTTCCTGGTTTCCACGCCTGGCACGGTGCTGGGCACATAGCAGGTGTTGGATGACTGTCAGTAATGGCCTTCAGCTCAAAGCTTACCTTCCCCAGGAGGTCTTCTAAGGCTACGCTCACCTGCTTCGTTTGCCTCGGCTTCCCTCCTCCCGGCTGTGAATCCTCTAACACGGAAGCAGTGTTTAAATACTTACAGGTAAACCTCCTCACCTTCCCTGCCCCCAAGCCTCTGCATGAGATTTTCACCCTGCGCCCCTCTTGTCATTCCCAACTCACCGGCGTAGCCATGGCATTCTTAGAAGGTTGGCATGTGGGTGGCATGTGGAGTGTCTTGCGCGGTGCCGTGGCTTACTTGGATGTGGTGGTGAGGTAGGTTCTAAGTCTGGATGACTTTGCACTTTCTACTCTGGGCAGGATGAGCGGGGCTGATGTTTCCTTCCTAAGGTGCAGAGCTGGTTGGACTCTTGGTCCTGGGGGTTCTGCCCCGTACTCCCCAGCTAGAGAAGGCAGAGGCTTGGGGGATACCCAGCCTTTCTTGACAGGAAATGTTGACAAGGCAGGCGAAATCCAAACACACTTGGAGACCTTCAGACACGGTGATGGTGGTTCCGGGAGGCGGGTGGAGCAGGAGAGATGTTGTTAAGTGGTTGGGGACCCTCAGGCACGAGCTGTCATGAGCTGGGTGGGGCAGCTGGGCCTGGCCTGCACCAAGGCCCGACCTTTGCAGGCTGCCTGCTGCCAGGGTCTCTCTGCCCAGCATCCTGGGTGTCAGCCGGTAAGCACCATCGTAACAATGGCCCAAGCAAGCCCCCAGGGCTTGGGCACCCTCAGACTCTCGGCCTGCCCTGTATGCATGGGCTTGGGGCTCTCTCTCTTAGATCAACCCTGGCCTGCAGGGCCTCAGTTTCCTGGATAAGAAATGGCAGCATTCTGCGTCTCTAAAGGCCTTTCCTACCTCTCACCAACCAGATGAGGCCGACAGAGCAGGAGGCTGTGTGCCCATTGTGTAGATGGGGAAGCTGAGGCCCAGAGAGGGACTTGGCTGGACCCTAGGCCTCCCACTTCTCAATCCTTGCTCATTTGTGGATGAGCCGCCATGTTCTTGTCCAGGGAATGCAGCTGGTATGCTTGTGACCCTGACCCTGGCCTCCGCAAGGACCCTCAAGGACTGCCCCCTTGGGACATGGGAGAGGCCAGGCCACGCCGGCACCCTGCCCATCCATAGTGGCCTCGTGCCACACCGGCAGCCGGCTGCACATCAACACCCCTGCTTGTTCCCTGTCTCTCGGGTCTCAAGCTGCACTGTCACCACCACCGGGCAGTCCACGGTGTCAGGACCCGCTCTGTGTGTTCACTCATCCAGCTTCTATTCATGGGGCACCAACTGAGGGACAGGCTCTGTGCTGGACTCTGGGGACCCAGCAGGGAATGAGACCAACATGGTGCCTGCCCTCGAGGACCTCACAGGAGGTGAAGAGGGAGGATGATAGAAGTAACCACATTCCGTCTGGCACGGAGCACTGCGACACTAACAGAGCCGGGTGGGGGGGACGATGGGCGGGGGGCAGGAGGTAACAGGAGTTGGTTGAGACCAGGACCAGGGAGCCAGCTGGGCGAACGTTTGGGGGAAGAGAGTTCCAGGCGGGGACAGGGGTGCCGCTGGAGCAAAGGCCTTGACGTGAGATGGGCCCAGAGGGCTCACCCCACAGCAAGGTGGCTGGGGCTGAGGGCCAGGGACGCGGCGGAGATGAGGTCGGCCAGGGCGGCAGGGCCTTGTAGATCAGGAAAAAGAGTCTGGATTTACCGCGCATGAGGTGGGAGCCATTGCAGGGTTTGGAGGCGAAGAGTAACAGGGTCTGATTGGAGCGGGGCCAGGAAGAAAGCCATGATGGTGGAGCCAGGTGCGGAGGGCAGGCAGTGGGATTCGGGACGTGTGCAGCGGGTGGAGGTGGCAGGATGTGCCGTCATGCAGGAGGGGACGTGTGGGGAAGGAGAGGCGGTGTGCTCGACCCCCTGCATTGCAGGTCTCGCTGAACGCCCGGAGGTGGGCAGTCTTTCCCCCACTGTATAGAAGAGAGTAGAGGCTCAGAGAGGGGAAGTGACTTGCTCAAGGTCACCCAGCATGGAAGCCAGAGCAGGACTGGCACCCAGACCCGTGAGCCTGGCTCACCCTCCCAAGACACTCACTGGGTGCCCTCCTGGTGCTGCCCATGGCTGGGTGACCATGGCCAGTGGCTAAACTTCCCTGAGCCTTGTCTGGGAATTGAGGAAGCCCCTCCTGGTGACCCTAAAGATTTATATAAGAAATGCGATTTCCCGATGGGCAGCACTCCACAGACAGTCCGGGGCTGAGGGGACAGGAGGAAGGAGCTACCTTCAAAACCAGCAACTGCCCATCGCCTGGGCTTGCACACCTCCTGGGATGAGGGGTTCATTCCTGCTGCAGTTGGACTGTTAGAAAGTCCTTCCTTGGCTGATACTCACTTCTGCCCACCACTGTGGCCCAGCTCTGTCCAGGGGGGCCACTGGAGGCTGGGGGGAGCCAGGCCTGCCGCTGTGCTCCTTCAGCTTCCCACGAGAGGGGCCTAGCCCTGCCGCCTGCAGGGGCTCCAAAGCCTTCTGCCTCGTCCCCGTTGGGGATCCACAGCCACGGAGCCCCTGGGCTCCCAGACCTTTCTCCCCTGACTCCAGAATTAGACCCCACAGCCCTGAATCGCCCAGCTCTGCGGGCAGGGCAAGTGCTCCATGAAGGGGGCTTTTCACTTGTCATTTTTATTGCTCATCCCCCTGGCAAAACCCAAGGTCTCAGCACCTTCTGGCATGGCTCCTGGCATGGGTCTTGGCATGGCTCCTGGCATACCCATGCTAACTGGAAAGGACGGTCTAGGAATTTCCCTCCTGTCCCCAAGGGGCCTTCAGGAGGTAATGTCCTTGCTTGGCTGCCCTGATGGGTGGCGCTGGCAGGGTAAGAAGGAGGGGCACTGGGAGCTTTGCTCTTCTGAGCCCTGGGGGCAAAGGAGGCTGCCCCCCACCGCAGACCTCGCCTAGGGGCAGAAACTCCCTGACCCCTGGGCAGGAGGCTTGCGTTGCCCCTTCTTCCCGGTCAGACTCCTCCTGGAGCTGGAGCCCCAGGTCACTGCCCAGGGCTGCTGCCCGAGAACTGAGCAGAACAGGAGGTTCTTTGTTGGCTGCTGGGGGCAGGAGCAGCCTCCACGTGTCCACAGAGCAGGGAAGGCAGTGGGGGCCCTGGGGCCCAGAGTCTGGAACAGCTTTCCAGCCCACCTAGAGCTTCCCATAAGCCCTTGGGCCCCATGGTCAAGAGAGGGGTGGACGGGCTCCTCTGGCCTCGGCTCCCTGGCTGTGACCATGGCGGACGGTGACCAGCGGCCTCAGCCCCTCCTCTCCAGGCTGAGTCATCCTCAGAGCCCTGGCAGAGGGACAGAGACCTGTGAAAGGACCCTGTGGGACTTCCCCCTGGCCTGGCTGCATGAGGACTTGGGGCCGGATTTGATTTGGAGGAATAAGGAATGTGGCAGCTCCCTCCCCTCGGCGTGTAGCAGTTCACATTCATTTCACAGTCCACAGTGCCTTCCGCACCAGGGTCTCGGGCCTCAGTCCGCCTCTGGCGGGGAGAAGGTGAGGACTAGCATCTGGTATAGATGGGGAAACTGAGGCTCAGCAGGCACCTCCCTCAAGGCCACACAGCAAAGGTGCACGGGGCGGGGGCAGGGCCCAGGGCCCTGTCTCATGGCTGGGGCACTCACCCCTGTCTGTCCAGGGGTCTCAGAGTCTCAGAGAAGCAGAGGTCTCCCCCACCACCCCAGACTTTAGCCGTGCTGGGCCTGGTGTCCAGGGATTAGCGGGATTAGCTCAGATCCTGGGGCTTGAGCTGGGCTTATCAGAGGCGCCACTCTGGCGACCTTGGAGGATGGTCTGGCACTCTGTGCCTCCGGTTCTGTCTTGCTCACCTTGGAGAGCTGATTCCCACTCTGGCCGGCGGCCCACTCCTCTGCTGCAGTGCAGCGGGCGGGCTGAACGGCGGCGGCCAGCCTTGTGCATTACGCACCTGGAGTGGGAGTGGGCGGGAGGGGGACCGAGGGGCCGCCTTTGTTCTCCTGCAGGGTCTCCCCAGAAACAAGCCCTCCCTTGGCCGGAGCAGGCCCCTGCCCCTGCTGGGCTGAATCAGGGTTCTGTGGTGAGACTCGGGTGAGACTGGGTCCCACAGGGCCCCACTGTCCTTGTCTGTGCAGAGGGGCTGTTCCAGGGCACTGTGGACTGCAGCGCTCAGCCCTGGCCCCATGCACCTGGGAGGACGGGCGGCGTGAGGGGTGAGGGGCAGGGGTGTGGGGCAGGTGAAGGGGGAGCCAGTGGGGAGTAGGGGGCCGAGCCTCGTGCAGTGGGTGCTCTTCATATGCTAAGGAGACTCCCAGCTATTGAGCACCTGCTGGACTCTGCCCCGTCCTGTCCTTCGTGCCACTGTCTCCACCATCCCTTGGGGGGGCACTGTCAGAACCAGCACTCTGCTCTCCACTCTCGGCTCTGCTAGGATCTGGAAGGACCATGGAAGGGCGGGAGGGGAGAGCAAGTGTGTGGGGTCCGGCAGGTCTGGGTGGGCGTCCAGCTCTGCCCTGGCTCGCTGCGTGACCTCGGGAAATTGCTGCATCTTTCGGTGCCTCGGATTCCTCACGTCTGTGGGGATGCCCCGTCCCCAGTTTGGGAACCATACGATTGTCCCCCTGGAACCTGGGAGAGTTAACTTGAGCCCTCGGGGATGGGGACGGGGCAGGGCGAGTGCCTCACAAGCGTCCACAGCAGCCCTAACCACAGAGAGCATCACTGAGGTGAAAGATCCCATTGACCGCAGCCCTAAAACCGGCAAGATATCCAGGATTCTATCTGGCAGAAGTACCGAATTCACTCAAAGGAAGTGATGACACTTTCTTGAATGAAGAATGTTGAGGGAAAACCAGAAGAAACAGAGAGAAGATTCCATGTTCCGGGAAGAGAAGAGCTGACATGGCCAAGACATTTATTCTTCAGACATAAGACCAGTGCAAGTCCAACCACCTTTTAAAAATGCAACTTGACAACCTGATTCTAAAGTTTGCTGGAAAAGAAAGGATGTGAGAGCAGCCAAGGAGGTTTTGAAATGCTGGCCGGTTGCCGTGGCTCACGCCTGTAGCACTCGGGGAGGACTGTTTGAGCTCAGGAGTTCGAGACCAGCCTGAGCAAGAGCGAGACTGTGTCTCTACTAAAAACAGAAAAATTAGCCAGGCATGTCGTGGTGGCGCGTGTAGTCCCAGCTACTCAGGAGGCTGAGGCAGGAGGATCTCTTGAGCCCAGGAGTTTGAGGTTGCTGTGAGTTATGTGAGCTAGGCTGACACCATGGCATTCTACTCAGGGCAATGGAGTGAGACTCTGTCTTGAAAAAAGAAAAGAAAAAAAGAAACAGCAATCAAGAGAAGCACTGGCCAGAGCACAGAGCACATTCCAAACACATTCCAAAGCCAGAGTCACTTAGTGTGGCGTGGTTTATGCAGGACAAGACTGGGCTCAGCAAAATAGAACAGAGACCAGACCCTGCCTCAGCAGTGCTTCTAAGCCATGGGGAAAGATGGCTTATTCAAGAATGTTCCCTAATTGTGGCCTTTGGGTAGTAATTTATCAAAACTAAATTAGGGCCGGGCATGGTGGCTCACACCTGGAATCCTTGAACTCTGGGAGGCCAAGGCGGGAGGATCACTTGAGCTTAGGAGTTCCAGACCAGCCTAAGCAAAAGCAAGAGCTGTCTCTACTAAAAATGAAAAAATTACCCAGATGTGGTGGCAAGCGTCTGTAGTCCCAGCTACTCAGGAGGCTGAGGTAGGAGGATCCCTTGAGCCCAGGAGTTTGAGGTTGCAGTGAACTATGATGATGCCACGGCACTTTAGCTGGGGCAACAGAGTGAGACTCTGTCTCGAAAAAGAAAAAAAAACTAAACTAAATTAGATCCCTACCTCACACCATGCACAAAAATAAATTCCAGATGCATTAAAGAGCTTTTATACATCCATATTTTGTGGTCGTGCTATGCATTACAGAGTGCATATACATATAAATATATAAAATGTGTATATGTGATAAAATTAATAGAAGAAAATATGGGAGTATATTTCTATAAACTTGGGGGCTGGGAATATCCTTTCTTTTTTAAAATATTTATTTATTTCATTTTTATTTATTTATTTTTAATTTCAGAATATTACAGGGGTACAAACATTTTGGTTACATAGATGGCTTTTGTACCGTTTGAGTCAAAGTTATAAGTGTGCCTTTCTGACAATGCACACAAATTAGAAGCCATGAAGAAAAAGATTGAATTGGTAATATAATATGTTCAAGAAAATCTGTTGAACAAAAGACAATTGAAGCAGAGTTCTAGGCAGATGACCGGGAGAAAACATAACAGCTGGAGGAGGAGTGAGATTGGAGGGGCCTCTGGGGGAGGCAGTGGGGTGTCTACAGGCTCGCTTTTACCAAACCTTAGTATGATTTGGCTTTTTAAATAATAAGAATGGTTTGCATAAAAACTACCAAAATGATGCCAGGCTGGAAGCGTGTGGCTTCAGGTCCACTGATTGCTGGGAGGGGTGGGGAGCGGCAGGAGCGTGAGGTGACCCCTTGAAGCCCATTCCACGGTGGGGACTGTGGGAGAGCAGGCCCTGGGGCCAGGTGCTGGTGGGGGAGGGCGGGGCTGGCACAGAGGCCTGGCAGGTGGCCAGAGGGGTGGGTCTGCAGCAGGGCAGGGGCCTGTTCAGGGTGCTCTGGCTGGAGACAAGCGTATTTCCGATCAATCCGCCCTTTTCAATGCCAACTGGACCTCTGCCGGTGTCTCCACCTCCCCGCCCCTGCCCGCTAGGAATTCCCTCCCCGGCAGGCTCTGGTTCCTGTTGCCAGTCCAGCTGGGCCCGCCTGCCCCATTCTGGGGCCCTCCTGAGAGCCAGCGCCACCCGCTCTGGGAGGACTGGGCCTCCTACCGCCTGTCTGGGGCCAGAGGTTGGCACCAACCTCGGTGATCATTTACCCAGCACCTCCTGTACGTAATGCTCTGTGCTGAGAGCTTCGCGGGCAGAGTCGCAGTAGATAGTGGCAGTAGATACTGTTTTCAGAACTTCTGTAAGATCTCAAATAAATGCTAGAACAGGTGGAACTCAGCTACATAAAGATTATGCAGAAAAAACATCAGTGGCTGAAGACGGGGAAACAGAAACTTTTATATACCAGGGAAAACTGAGGTCTGGAGAGGGTCTCTCCTGCCCAGCGTCCCACGGTCAATCGCCTGGATGACGCTGAGACACTCCACAGTGGGCGGGGGCGGGACCTGTCACCCACCACCTCGTCTGATACAACAGCCATTCTGTCCCTGTTATACAGAAGGGGAAACAGAGGCCCCAAGAGGATGGGGTCTTGCCCAAGGTCACACACAGGTCGGGGCAGAGCTTATTTGAAGCCAGAGAGGCCTCTCGTGTGCAAGAGCCAGACTGCCCAGGCTTGAATCCTGGGGCTGCCACTTCCTGCCTGTCATCTCCAGCAAGTCACTTCACTGCCTGGAGGCTTCCCTGTCCCCATCTGTGAAATGGGGCATCCTCGGCTGCGGTGAAGGTGCCTGGGCACCCAGCGCGTGATCAGTGATCGCCAGCCGTCATGCTCAGACGTCAAATGCTTGCCACTTTCCCTCTTTGGGGCCACAAGACACTCAGACCACGGCTGGCGCAAAGAGTAAACTTTAATCTCTCTCAGGGTGGAGGTTGTAGGTAGACTGCTCTTTTGGGGGCGCCACAGAGCCGTGCACTCGCACGCGGTACAGGCAGGTGAAGCGCGGGTTCCCCCAGTTGCTGGATATCTTCACCTTGACTGCACTGAAAGCCCGGGACGGCTGGTTCTAGAAGAGAGAATCAGACACAGGGCAGCTCACTCCTAGACAACCCCCTCCCCCACCGTCCAGAGGGGCATCTGGGAGTGGAAGGGAACTCTCCCATTTCACAGGTGGGGAACGAAGGCCAGAGAGGGGAATGGACTGTCCCAAGGCCACACAGCAAGTCAACACTCAAGGGATTGTGTGGAATCAACACTCAAGGGATTGTGTGGAAGGTGCTACGACCAGAAGGACAGACATACTGTGGTTGGGAATGTCCCAGCCTTGGGGCCCTACAGCGTATCTGCTGTGGGACCCTGGGCAAGCCACCATGCCTCTCTGGGCCTCAGTTTCTCCCTCTGTCACGTGGGAGTGGGACTATCTGCTTCCAGGATTGCCGTGGGCATGAAATGACATCCTGGGGCCAGGCAGCTGACCCGCACCCAGCACGTGACAGAGGCTCTGTGAGCGCAGCCCCCTCCCCATCTGCAGGGGCAGACTTGGCCTTCAAGATCTCACTGGATGGTTTCAGCCTCCCAGGGAATTACAGAAGGGGAAACTGAGGCTCCAGCGAGGAAAGGAATGGCCCAAGCTCACACAGAATTTGTGGCTGGGCTGCGATTTGTGCAAGTAATGGCCTATATCCCGCTCGCCCTGTCAAGCTCCATGGCCATTCCAGGAGCCGCCCCTTGGGTCCTCCTTCTGTCCCCAACTCCTCCCCTCTAGGGCTCAGTTTCCCCACCTGTGGTTGGGTCAGGTGCTGATGAGGGCTCTCCCAGTATGCAGACTGTGCCTTTGGAGCCAGCAACCCCTGCCAGATGGGCACCTCTTGCCCCGCACCGCCGTCCCCGGGAGGAGTGCAGCGAGAGGGCTCTGGGGCAGATGGGGGCATGGAGGACGACCAGGGGTTGGGCTGATTTCCCTGGGGTCCTGCTCTCGGCCCTGAGCCGTGGCTCCATCTCTCCGAGCCTCAGTTTTCCTTGCCTGTCAAGTGGGCTAGTAACCACTGGGCACCTCCTAGGGCTGGAGGGGGGTGAAGCAGGGTCCCCTGGGTAAAGCCTGCACACAGCGCACGTTCAGCAGGTGCTCAGCACAGGCAGCTTTTCTCAGGTACCTGGAGTGGGAACATCTGAATGGTGTTTTCTGGCTGAAACTGAAACGCCCCCAGGAACACTTCCTCCTTGTGGGAGCTTTCCATGCCCTGTGGAAGCAGAACCGAGAAGGTGTCAGATACAAGCAAGGGCCTTCAAGGGTGTCTCCCTTCTCCGGTTGAGACTTGCACACCTCCCAGGATGGGGAGCTCCTTACCTACTTGGGCACCATTCCATTGCAGCACAGTGTAATGCACAGGAAAGAGCACAGGGCTGGGAGTCAGGGGCTGAGGGTCTACTTCTAACTTTGCCATTGACTTGTAGTGTTAGGGGGTGTCCCCAACCCTCCTCTGGGCCTCATTTTACTGAGGAGATCCAGATAATTCTTTGGACCTTCTAAGCCAGATGGGGGCTCAACGTGTTGGCTCTGAAAAGCTTGGGTTGAAACACAGTAGCTGCTTCTCCCCTACCCTTGAAGGCTGAGAGCTGACCCCACTGTCCCCAGCCACTCCCAGCCCTAACCAAGCCACATCCAGCCCTCTAGCCTGCACGAGCTGTGCAGACACTGTTTATCGCAGGCCTGCAATGCCACCATCATGAGGTTGTCCCTTCAGGTGAGCATTGCTCCCTGCTGGGGAATGCTCACGTAGATGACAAAGTCCTTGGGGGCGGTGTCCAGGCTGCCCGACAGTGAGATGGTCTTGGGGATGTGTTGCAGCGTGAGGTTGGACAGGTAGACCTTCTGAGCCAGTCGGATGGTCACCTGGCCTCGATCGCCCTCGAAGGCCCAGCAGTTGCCAGGGGTCATGTTGGGCTAGAAGAAGCAGGTGCGAGGGGGGGGCGATGGGGTGTAGGGGGGCTTTCCTCATCCTATCTCGCATCTCCTACACTTTCTAGGTCCTCCCGGATGAGCCAGTCCTTGTCTACAAAATGTGGCTCAAGTGCCACCCCCTCCAGGGAGCTCCCCTGACTGCTTACGGCAAGGACGAGCCCCCTGAGCCCAGCAAAGTGAGTGCAGGGGTCTGCTTCATTCATTCATTCATCCATCCATCCATCCGTCCATCCATCGCTCCCGTCATTCTTTACATGGTCTGACCATCACGCCATGACTGAGGCACCATTACCACCCCCATTTTACAGGTGAGGAAACTGAGGGACAGAGCAGGGAAGTGACTGGTCCTGGGCCATGCAGAGGTGGCAGTGCAACCCAGGCCACTTGACCCTGGAGCTTGTCATGAACCACTACAATCTCCTGCCCCATAAAGAGGAAACAGAGGCCCAGAGAGGGAAAGAGTTTGGCCAGAATCACACAGCAAAGGCACTCATTTAGTAGGTCCTGAGCTTTTCGGAGACACAGCGTGGACAGTCCTTATCTGGAACAGTAGATGCTAGGATGGGGGTGCAGAGGGGTGTGGCCTCCTTGGGAAGGCCTCCTGGGGGAGCTGGGACAAGGGACATTAGGAGTTAGCTGGGAAAGTAAGCTGAGGGAACAGCATGGAGAGGTCCCAGTGTCGAGCCAGGCTCAGCGACCTGGGAGCTGGAGGGAGCTTGGTCAGGATGGAGCGGGGAGAAGGGCTGAGGCCCAGAGTCTTTGCGGGGCCACTTCTCACCTCCGCTCTAACCTGACTGTAGCCCTCCCTGGCCTGGGTCTGCCAGCCACCCTGCACTCCCTGGACTCGCGCTTGGCCTGGGCCCTGCCGTTCCTTCTGCCTGACAAACACCAGGACTCCCCACCCAGCTGGGCAAGGCCGCTGCCCCAGCCTGACCCCGAGTGTGGAGCTCTTGGAGTTCCTTGACGATGGAGCCCCCAGACAAGTCCCCTGTGGCCTTGGCACCCCCAGGGCTGGCCACCAGGACGAGGTGCTCAGCTGGTGTTTGCTGAGTGAAGGCTCTTGCTCTGCGACCCGTTCAAGCGCCTTCCCCACTCTGGGCCTCAGTTTCCTCCTCGGAGAGGCAGGATTCCCAAGGGGTGAAAAGCTCAGGTTTGGATTCTGGCTCTGCCACATGCCAGTGACCAGCTGTGTGGCTGCAGTCAAGTGCCCTGGCTCTTTGAGCCTCAGTCTCCTCTGCAAAATGAGTATATCACAGGCCTGTGCCCAGGGTGGCTCCGAGGGTTCCCTGACCCTCAAGGGCTGGGGCGTCGGGCCCCTTCCAGTGCCAAGAGCAGGTTGCCCTGTGTCCTGCCCCTGCCCCCAACCGCAGTGGGCCCCGCTCTCTGTCCTGCCCCCGCCCTGCCATCTCTCCAGCTCACGCCTTGTCGGTTGTCCCCCTCTGCCCCCTGCCCTTGCCCCGTCTCTGTCTCCTGCTCCTACCTCTAACCCTGCCCCTGTACTGCCCCCTTTGATCCCACCCCCAACCTCTGCTGCCATCTCTGGTCCCCAGACCCTGCCTGACCACGCCTCTGCTGCTCTCCCCGCCCCTGCCATCCCCCTGCCTCAAGGATCACGTCCGGGGGCTGCGCGTAGTTCCACAGCCGGATCCAGTTCCAGTAGGAGCGCGCCTTGTCGTGGTTGTACGTGGCCGATGTGTGCCCAAAGTCGATGCTGGCCCCTGTATGGCGGGGAGGTGGGTCTCAGCCGAGCAGCCCGGCTCCTGCCTGGTGGAGGGGACCCCATGACTGGGCACTCCCTATGCGCCAGGCGAGCACTTTGGATGGCTCACTGGCCCTCTCTGGAACTCAGTGTTCCCCTCTGGGAAATGGGAGCAGTAATAGTAGCAGTCACAGCAGTAATAGCAGCATTCATTTCACAGGGCTCCCCCGGTGCTGCTGCGAGTCAATACATCAAAGTGCTGGCCCCACATTTCACTGAGCCTGGGGGCGCCCGCACCGGCCACTGCTGCCCGGCCGGGATCTCGTCCCCGCGCTTGCTCCTCAGGGGCTCTTCGTGGGGCGTCTTCTGCATTATGTCCCTTGATCTGGAATAATGCTCCCTCCTCACCAAGTCTCAGCCCAAACGTCCCCCCGGGAGGCCTCCCTCTGCCCAGGTCCCCTCTATCCTGAAGTGGGCAGATGGCGGGGGGAGGTCACTCACCTATAGACTTCAGGGCAAAGTCCGGCTTTTCAATGTAATCTCCTTGTATCATCTTCATTATTTTCTGGGCCATTTTTTGCTGAGAAGGCAGAAAACACCGGCTGTGCACTGGCACATTCTTCCAGACCATGATCCCCTCATGCGTGTCCACAGCAGGTGACAGGTGCTGCAGGACACCCTCTCCTCCCTGACAGCCTACCCCTGTCTGTGGAAGTCCATGGCTGGGTGCGCACAGGGCTGCCCAGTCGCTGTGCTGTGAGGAAGCCCAGGCTGCAGAGAGCCACCCCACACCCACCCACAGGGTTTATCAGCGACCAGATGTCACATGAGGGTCCTGGAGTCTCAACGAGGTTAAGGGCTCAGGAATCAGGCAGACCTTTACTGCTGGGGGGCTGTGGACAATTTACTGCCCCTCCAAGCCTCAATTTTCTTCTCTGTGAGATGGGTACAATAATCATGTCTACGTCTCACTGTTTGGAGGGTGTTGTGAGGGTTAGAGAGATCTATAAAGCCCCTACCATGTGCCAGGACTGTTCTCAAGCTCCTAGGGATTAAAAAAAAACAAAATAGACCACACTCAAAAAATCAATAATAAGAGTGGCATTAGATTTCTCAATAGCAACAGTACAAACTATATAGAATACAGTGGTGAGCTTCCTTCAAAATTCTCAGGAGATACAATTTCCTATCTAGAATTCTATACCCAGCCAAACTATCAATCAAGTGCAAGGGTAGAATAAAGGTGTTTTTAAACATGCAAGTTCTAAAAAAATAAATATACCTTTTCCTTCACTCTTTTACAGGAAGTCATTGAGGGATGTACTCCATCAAAATGAGGGATAAAACCAGGAAAGAAGACTTGGGATAGAAGAAACAGGGCATCAAATGAGAGTAAGTTAGGTGTTTGGGACAGAATGGCCAGCATCTCACCTCATCTGACATGGCTTCCATCTCCTGGAGCTTGGCAATAAGGAGGTTCATGGTACCTCGGAGGTCCTGGATTTCTCCAGTGTGATGTCTCACCTTCTCCTGGTACATTCTTATCAGGAAGGAGTGAGAACAAGAACTGATTAATTTGTGACAGTGCTATTGTTACCCTCAGATTCCCTCTTTGCTAGTTATTCTTCAAAGAACTAGCTTCAGATTCTTCCACTCTCTTGGGCCCATCCCTAACCACCCCAGCCCCAGCAGGGTCTTATCTCTAAAGCATTACTCACTCTCTTCCTTCTGCTTGGAACATCCTTAAGCCCTTCCAAATATTCCTGAATATTTTATCTGCAATTAAGGATGCTGACACCAAGTGGTGTCTTGTTGGTTAAAATTTCTTCCCAGCTACCATTTGCTGAGTACTGACTATGCACCAGGAACTATTCAAGACACTTTTCATCCTCTTTAATGCCCATAACTACCCAGAGCAAGGTGGGCATTATGCCTCATCTCATAAATGAGTAGTCAAAGTCAGAGAGATTAAATGACTTGCATAAGGTCATTCAGGTGGGAGGTATGGGAGCTAGGATTTAAACCCAGCTTGGTCTGACTGCAGAGCCTATATTCTTTTCCATTACCCTCCAGATTCTGGCTGTATCTCTGGTTTTAGGTAATTATGTGACTACTCAAATGATTCCTCTTACCTCAAGCTCTGCAGTGGACTATTTATGCTGTCATCCTGGTGGAGTGTTGAGAAAAGCAAGGGATCTTCTTCAGATGGCCTAATCTCAGCCCAATAGAGCTTCATCCATCCGTTTTCTCGCAATCATAAATCCATCCATTCATCCACCTTCCTGTTTTCTCTTCCATTCATCTACACACCCATCATTTATCCAAACTCTGATTTACTCTCCTTTTAATCGATCCACCCACACCCCATCCATCTACTCTTCTATCCATGCACCCTACTCAATCATCCACCCTTTCATCCACCCATCTATTAATCCACCCACCCATTCACTCATCTGTCTCATCTGCCCTCCCATCTATCCACCATCTCATCCATCCATTCTCCCATCTACCTATTCATCTATCCTCCCATCTCTCCCCCAGCCCTATATCCACCACATCAAACCTCCTATCCATATATTCATCCATCCTCCCATCTATTCTCCCTCCATTGACACTCTCATCTGGCCATCCAGTCATCCAGTATTGACAGTGGCAACCCTGTGCTTGGCACTGAGCTGGACATTCCTGGGATGAATCAGACCTGGCTTCTTCCTTCAAGAAGCTGCCAGCACAGTTGGGGAGACAGTCATGATTACAGAAAATTATGGGAGGAAAGAGGGCAATGTGACCACCTCTGCCAGTGTTTCTAGAGGATATGACATTTATAGGATATGAAGGAGTTCATAAGAGGGAGGAGAGCAGAGGGAGGGACAGTCCTCTCAGATCCCCTTTCCAAGGCCTTCTGAGACTTTTTGCTGTCCTCCAACAGGGGGATCTGGCCAGTTATTTCCTCCTCCCTCCTCCCCAGGAATCACAAAGCAAATGGGTATCATTTCATTTAAGCAGAAGAACAAAGTGCCCTCAGTAGAGAAATGTGTTCCCTGTTCTCACTATCCCACTTTAGGTGGGTCATTTCTGGGAATGACTGACAGGAGAGCCATCCTGGAGGACGGACTGTTGCATCTGGTCTTTGAGAGTCGCGTTTGGCAGAACACGTGGTTTCTAGGTGGGTGACATGACAAAGGCAGAATTTTGGATCTGGGATAAGTCAGCAATTGGGTCCAGATTTGGTGAGAATGAGGGGCGCTGTGGAGGTGACATCGGCTGGCTAGGGTGAGACCAGTCAGCTGTGGGGCCTGAAGAGGGCACACACTCACCTGCCAGACTTCCACTTTCGATGGTAAGTGAATGGAAAACATCCAGAATCCTGTGGGGCCATGAGAGTAAAAACGAGCCATTTAATATGGATGGTGAAGAGCTTAGGCTCTGAAGTTAAGACCTCTGGGCTGAAATCCCAGTTTTGCCACTTGCTAGCATTGTGCAACTTAGGGAGAAGTTACTTAATCTCCCTGTATCTCAGTTTCCTCTTCTGTAAAATTGGAATAACAGTAATATCCACTTCACGATCAAATAATATCATATACATAACATGTGTCACATAAACCAAATAATCTGTGTCTTCTCCCCCTCCCCTGTCCCAACCCTACTGGGGATAATTGGCAAAGAGAAGAAGACATTCTGCATTTTATGATCTCCATGCTGACTGAAATACTACCATTGGAACCATTATATAAAAGCCTTTAAAACTTATTTGTTCTTGATATAACATGAAACAAATTAGGAATAGAAGAGAACTAACTCAGCCTGATAAGGGTCATTTATGAAAAACCCACAGCTAATATCCTATTTAATGGTGAAAGACTGGATGCTTTCCACCCAACAATCAGAAGCTAGAGAAGGATGTCTGCTCCTGCCATTTCTATTTAACATGGCACTGGAGGTCCTAGCCAGGTCAATTAGTCAAGAAAAAGATGTAAAAGGCATTTAGATTATCACATAGGAAAAGGTAAAGCTACCTCTATTTGTAAATGACATGATCTTGCATATAGAATTCTAAGGTAACCAAGATTAGGTGTCTTGCCTAGTGTCAGAACTAAAAATTGAGTTCAGCAGGGTTGCAGGATATAAGATCAAGATACAAATAATCAATTGCATATCTATACACTAGCAGTGAATAATCTGAAAATGAAATTAAGAAACAATTTCATTTCCAATAACATCACAAAGAATAAAATACTTGGGAATAATTTAACAAAATAAGTGCAACACTTATACTCTGAAAAGAACAAAACATCACTGAAAGAAATTAAAGAAGACATAGAGATATTCATCAATAATGGAAAGATGTCCCATGTTCATGGATTGGAAGACTGAATATGTTGACAATACCATCTAAATTCATCTACAGATCAATGTAATCCCTATCAAAATACCATTGACCTTTTTTTTGCAGAAATGGAAGAGTTGGTCCTAAAATTCATATGGAAATCTAAGGAATCCATAATAGCCAACACAATCTTTAAAAAGAACAAAAAGTTGGTGGACTTACACTTCAAGATTTTAAAACTTACTACAAAGGTACAGCAATCAATCCAGGGTAGTCTTGGCAGTCAGACAAATAGATCAGTGAAACAGAATTGAGAGTCCAGAAATAAACCTTCTCATTTGTGGCTACATATATGTTGATTTTCAACAGGGTGCTAAGATGATTTAATGGGGCAAAGAATGGTCTTTTGAATAAACAGTACTGGAACAACTGGATATACACATTTAAGAGAATGAAGTTGAACCCCTACCTCGTACCATGTATGAAAATTAACTGAAAAATGGATCGTGGACCTAGATGTAAGAGCTAAAACTATAAAACTCTTAGAGGAAAGCACAGGAATAAATCTTTGTGACCTTGAGCTAGCCAGTGATTTCTTAAATATGACACCAAAAGCATAAATGATAAAAGAAAACATAGATAACTTGGACTCCATCAAAATTCAAAAATTTTATGCTACCAATGAAACCAACAAGAAAGTGAAAAGACAACCTACAGAATGGGAGAAAATACCTGTAAATCATATATCTGATGAGAAACTTGTATACAGACTATATAGAGAACTCTTACAACTCAGTAATAAAAAGACAAATCACCCAATTAAAAAATGAGCAAAGGAGCTGAATAGACAGTTCTCCAAAGAATATCCACAAATAGCCAATAAGCACAGGAAGAGATGCTCAGTATCACTATTCATTAGGGAAATGCAAATCAAAACCATAATGAGATACCACTTCATACCCTCTAGGATGGCTATAATAAAAAAAACAGATAATAGCAAATATTGGTGAGGAAGTGGAGAAACTGAAACTCTCATGCATTGCTGGTGAGAATGTAAAATGGTGCAGCCACTTTGGAAAACAGTTTGTTAGTTCCTCAAATAGTTAAACATAGAGTTACCATGTAAGCCAGGTATATACCCAAGAGAATTGAAAACATGTCTACACAAACATTGTACAGGAATATTCACAGTGGCATTATTAGTAATAGCAAAAATGCAGAAACAACCCTAGTATCCATCAACTAAAGAATGGATAAATAAAATGTGGCATATCCATACAGTGGAATATTTTCAGCTATAAAAACCAATGAAGTACTGATACATGTTACAACACAGATAGACTTTGAAGACATTGTGCTAAGTGAAAAAAGCCACAGAGGCCACATAGTGTTTTACCCAGTTACATGAAATGTCTAGAATGGGCAAATCAATAGAGACAGAAAATAGATCAGTGCTTGCCTAGGGCTGGGGGGTGGGGAACAAGGAGTGACTGCCAGGGGCTGGGGGATTCTTTTTTAGTCAGTGAAAATATTCCAGAATTTGATAATGGTGATGGTTGCACAATCTTGTGAATACACTAAAAACCACTGAATTGTATGCTCTAAAAGGGTGAACGTTATGGCATGTGAATTATATCTCAAGAAAGCTGTTACGGGAAAAAGTCCTACGTGCTGAGTTAAAGCAGGAAGTTCCTGCTTGGGACTCGCTGCTCACTTTCCTGTGGGGAGCTGGTTCTCCCTCCTTCCCTGCCCCCGCCCCACCTCCGTGACCAGTATGCTTGAGTGGAGGGGAGATCCCTTTGCTTGGGAAAGCCAAGCTGTGACGTGGGAGGCGGGGGTGGTGGCTAAAAAGAAGCCACGGAAACCCAGAAAGAGGGAATGACAATTGTCATAACATGGTTTGGAGGGAGCTTTACAGTTTTCAAAGCATTTCTGGGCTTCCAAAAAGTTTTCTTGGTCATCATTTCATTTAATCCTCACAGCAACACCCATTGGACAGATGGGGAAACTGAGTCGCACAGAGGAGCAGTGTCTTGTCCAGTGTCCCATAGTCGGTGCAGATCCCTGGGCTACTTTGACCTGGGACTGGGCAGGGCCCTGGGGACGCACCGAAAGCACAGAGGACCAGGACACCCGTCTTCTCCATGACCTTCCGGCAGAGCAGCTTGCATCTGGAAGACAGGGAAGCGGTGGCCGACGGGGGGCTGGCGAGTCCCTGGCTAGAGTGCACCCTCCTCCTCCTCACTCCTTTTCTCCACAGCGTGCTGTTTGCTCCCCACCCCCCTTCTTCTCTCCCTGGTGAACGCATCCTTCAGGACTCAGCTCAAGTGTCCCCTCCTCCTAAGCCGTCCAGAGTCAACACTCCCAGCCTGGCACTGTTTTGGGGTCTGCCTTTCCCGCCTGACCGGGAGCTCATGACTGGTGGGGGCCGAGGCTGGGCCCAGAGCAGGCATCAAGGAAACGCGTAAAACGTGAACTGTAAGTGAATGAATGAGGTGCACAGCCGTGCTGGAACTCAGAGCCATTTACATGGACGGGAAGGGTGAAGGGAAAATGGGACGGGCACTCCTGGCGGGAAGAACAGCACGTGCAAAGGCGTGGAGGTGCGGATGGGAATGGGCTGTCCAGGGAGCGACCCTAGCCTTGCTGGCCTGGTGGGTCCACAGCAGGAAGCAGAGTGGGGGCAGCTTGGGAAGGAGGGGCTGGAGCAATGGGGAGCCACGGTGGGTTCTGGTGGGAGGATTTGATGAAAGCCAGGTCTGGGATAGCTATATGGTCTGGCTACCAAGGGGAGGTCCAAACCAATGGAGGGCTGCTGTGGTCCCCAGCTGTCTGTCCCCAGCCCCCTTCACACCCCTGCCCCCGCTCACCTGCAGGTGTTGAACAGGACTTGCTGAGCCTGAGTTCTCAGGAAGCAGGCCACGAAGGTGACCCAGGCTGCAGAGGAAACAGAGCAGCAGAGTCACCGCACTCTCATCTTTGTCCCAGCATGAGGACTCGCTGACTGTCCTGGGGCTGGGGGGAGGCCCTGGAGCTGGGAGACCCTCTCAATCTGCTGCTTGAGCCCAGGAAAGCCTTTGGCTTTGCTTATGGGTAGGTGCCAGCTTGGAGTGAGTGTGGGTCCCGTGGGTGAGCAATGCTTGCCACTGCTGGCACCGAATGGCTGGAATGTGCCTGTGCCGACTCCCAGACACCAGGAGCCGGGCAAGGCCAGGGGCCTTGGCTGGTTCTTCTGGATGCGCAGCATGGAGCGAGGCAGAAAGTAGGGGTTCGGGATGGGTGGGAAGGCAGGGGGTTACACGGGCGGGCGGAAGAACAGAGGAGATATGGCCGGCTTGAATGTGGCTGAGAGGCTGGCAGGGAGATGACTGGGCGGGTGTGCCTGGTAACAAGTGAAGGCGAGTTGGTGAGTGACTCGAGGGAGGAACGGATGGATGGCAGCAGTGGCCAGGCCGGCAGAGGACAGGAGGGCTGGCTGTCAACTCCTCCAAATGGCAAGTGTCCCTCCCACTTCTCCTTTCCAACCACCAGAGAGATCCCGGCTGGGATGCCATCTCTGACTAGACCTCCAGAGCACGCCCTGCAGCTCTCTACCAGCCCTGAGCCCAGGGCAGGCCTTACCACCCCAGGTCAGCCCGGCCTGACGCTGGGCCCTCTCCCCAGGCCCACGCTGATGGCCAAGGAGGTTCTTCCACATATACGTACACATACATCCCAGCATGCACTGAGTCAGGCCCAGAGCTGGAGCATTGACGCGGACAGGCAACACGAAAGCGTCATCTGCGGAGAGCACAGGACTGTCACATCACTGCCAGCCTCTGGGGGATGGTCTTGCAGAGACCTGGGCAGTGCCCAGAGCTCGGTGCGAGCATCCCAGCCCCTCCGCCCCGACCCCTTGCTGGGAAGACCCCAGAGCTCCCCTCCCTGCTCACTCAGGTTTGGGGAGGAGTCCTCTATTATCCTGCGGGTGTTCCGGCCTCGTTGGGCGGCCCTGGGGATGACAGGATTCACAATAGCATTTCGTAATTTGCAAGGAACACGGTGTCACCACATTCCAGACAGATAAACTGAGTTACAGGGAAGTTTGCCCGAGACCACCAGCCTATGAGTCCGGGACACGCCCAGGTCTGGCTGACCCGAAATCCAGGTCCTTATTGAGGAAAGGACTCAGGATTTCTGTGGCAGTCCCAGGTGGTTGTCACCATGTCCCAGAGGCTGGCAGAAGCCTGGTTTTGTTCCTGTGTCTACTCCTACTCCATGTGATTTTAGACCATCCTGACTGGTCGAAGCTCATTCTTTGGCCGTGATTGGTTCAAGGTGAGGGAGGTCTGCAGGGGAGAGGTGGGGTGGGGGTAGAGGGTGGCTCTGAGGGTATGGGACTTGGGGAAAAGATTTCTTTATTGCCCACAGGAAATGATGCCCACTCTCCTTCCACCCTAGGCAGCCACGTTTCTGCGTGACACCCAGAACTGTGGCGGCCATCTTGTGACTGCAAGGGGAGAAAAAGGAAGAGCAAAGCAATGGCAGGAACCCGGGTCTTGAGTGACAATGCAGAACTGTGGAACTAACGCACTCAACTAACTAACCCCACCATGCCTTGGGGCCTCTTGGTATGTGAGATAAAAACATTTTCTTTATTTCTTAAGGCAAAGGTCACCAAATGTGTTTTATTATACCCCCAGCGTATTTATATTTATTTATGAAGAAATTATATATATGCCTAATTGTGCTAATATATTATTTACTCTTTCCGAATGTACAGATTCATTTATACATTTCTGAGAAATATAAACTAAGAGAGGATAAGCTAAAAAAATACACATTCAAGTTCTAATACTTTCTTCCCTCAGCCCAATGGATTGTTTTGTATACCCTCTGGAGAGATACATCCCATTCAGGGGGCCCAGAGGTCGGCATCATTCTGAGGTGGAATTGCTGTCACCTGCCTCTTACCAGAGGCTTCCCGACAGATACAGACAGCAGAAATACTTGTGTCCTTGTTCCACGTCTGTCCCTCACTAGACCGTGAGCTCCCTGAGGGCAGGCAGCACAGTGGGCTGGTGCAACACTGTGCTCCCAGTTCTCTGCGCAGTGCCCAGCACACTGTAGGTGCTCAATAAACTGTGCCGAAAGGATGGCTGCTCCACCACCTACTGGTGGGGAGACTTGGGAAAAGGCACCATCAAACCTCTCTGGTGTCAGTTGCCGCATCTGTAAAGTGCGGTTGACGATGCCCGCTCACCTCCAAGGAGGGCAGAGTGGCAGCACTCATAACCTGCAAAGGGCCAGGCAGAGAGAGGGGCTGCATCCTCACCTCCTGGGCCTGGCACCATGGGCCACATTTTCAGGAGGGCAGCCCGGGTCCCTGGGGCTCCTTGAGGACCGTGGCATCGATTGCTTCACTAGGATTGGGCGATCTCGGGGAGTTGGCGAGGAGGAAGTGGCTGCTACTGCTGCTGCTGCCACTGGGCGTCTCCTGGGAGGTGCCGTGTGGAATCTGCCCAGGTCATGTTGAGTGGTCGGCACTGTGACCTCACGGAGCAGGTGAGGGTGGTGGTGCCCAGTCTCCAGCCTGGCCCCGGAACCTCCCATCACAGGCAGCCATTGTGACCAACTCTCCACTTTTTTTTTTTTTGAGACAGAGTCTCGCCCTGTTGCCCAGGCTAGAGGGCCATGGCATCAGCCTAGCTCACAGCAACCTCAAACTCCTGGGCTCAACCGATCCTTCTGCCTCAGCCTCCCAAGTAGCTGGGACTAACAGGCATGTGCCACCATGCCTGGCTAATTTTTTCTATATATTTTTTAGTTGTCTGGCTAATTTCTTTTTATTCTTAGTAGAGACAGGGTCTCACTCTTGCTGAGGCTGGTCTCGAACTCCTGACCTCGAGCAATCCTCCTGCCTCGGCCTCCCAGAGTGCTAGGATTACAGGCATGAGCCACTGCACCTGGCCTGCTCTCCACTTTTAAGATGGGGAAATTGAAGCCTCAAGATGGGAGGGACCATGCCAGTGTCTGAGCAGCCGGGTGAGAGCTGAGGCTCCAATAAGCAGGCCATGTACTTCCTCATTCCCTAGACACCTTCCTGCCCCGAGTTCCCGCCGTTTACCACCTTTTTAGGTTGTATGTGAACACACTTTGCAATGCGGAGCTTCTCACTGGTGGACATCGTGCCTAACACAAAATAACATTACATGTGTTGTTGTTTTAATAAAGTTCTAGTTTTTACTGGGGAAAAATAAAAGCAGAACAGAGTGGAAATATTTAGCTAGGTTTTTTCTGTCAGCCCTGCCTGTAGAGAGCCTGACCATTTGGAGAGTGAAGCTAAAATGAATTCACTTTTGCCCCCTTGTGGCAGTTGTTCTAAATTGCAGGCGAAGTACCTGTGGGAAGTGGGATAATAGTCCTCTAAATAGAGCCACATACCAAATCCTGAACATGTGAATATGTTAGGTTACGTAGCAAAAGGGAAATAAAGCTAGCAGATGGAATTTAGGTTGCTAATAAGCTTACCGTGAGATGGGGAGAATATCCTAGATTATCCGTACAGGCCCCATGTATTACAAGGTTCTTACAAGTTGGAGACGGAAAGACGGTGGCGTGAGAAGCGCTCAGCTCAACATCGCCAGCTTCGAGGATGGAGGAAGGAGCCGGGAGCCAGGGAGTGAGGGCGGCCTGTAGAAGCTGGAAAAGGCCAGGAAACAGCCTTTTCTGAAGCCTCCAGAAAGGAACGCAGCCCTGCCAATACCTCTTTGATTTTAGCCCAGTGACACCCATTTTGGACTTTGGACCACCACAATGGTAAGACGATAAATTTGTGTTTTAAGTCACCAAGTCTGTGGCAATTTGTTATAGCAGCAGTAGGAAACCAATACAGTACTCTTGAGAATATTCAGTGAAGGGGAAACTAAAATGCTGCCCCTAAAATTGTTACAAGGTCTTTCAATTATATACTCATTCATTTATCCATTCAACAAACCTAGTATGTATTAGTCATTGGATACAGGGCCGAGCAGAACCAGCCCCCATCCCTGGGATGCAGGCGAAGTGGCTGGCAGGACATCTTGCATGGAGCAGGTGCTCACCGGACGGTGCCTCCATTGCTGTGGGGAGGCTGCTGGGCTCTGGGGACGGGCTGGTGAGAATCTCCCTCCTTTGTGTCTACTGGCTGTCACCCAAATGTCCCTGGAAATGTTGAGGAAGATGAAGCGTTCGTGCTGAGAGCAAACACTGACAGTGGCTTCGGTCAATATTTGCACCTCCGTCCCCTGAGTCTGCTGTTTGCCTCGCCTGTGGTGAGGGGCAGGAGGGCCTGGTCCTACGCATTGGCGGGCAAGCTGAGGCCAGGAGCAGGACGTCAGAGAGCTCATAGCAGGCTCTGCCCACTCCTTGTGGCCTCTAGAATAGGGGCAGGGGAGCACTGGCTGTGAGGCAGGACTAGCTCAGGGAAGCTCTAGCCGCTCGGAGAGGGCTTGATGGTACCTGCGGCCTCTGTTGGCTCTGGGAGTACTCGTGGGGACCCAGCCCAGGATGGGCCTCGGCTCTGGGCCTGATATTTGGGCTGGTGTGGAGTCAGCGGGAGCCACAGAGGGCTCTGGAGTGGGGGAAGGTCCCAAGATCCCTTGTGCCTGTGCCCCAGGTTTGTTATACGGAGGAACAGAGGGGCCTTCCCTGCAGCTGTGCCATCAGCCCCCATGCACACAGACACACAAACATACACATCCGCCCTGATACAAGAAACAGTCCACTATACACGCGTACACACATGCACCTAACGCCATGCACTCGCAGTCTCAAACACTCAGCAGACCAAACCCACATATGCATACACGTACACAAAACTCCCATCTGCACTCACGTATGTTTGTGTAAACAGGCATGTAACACTACAAACCAAGATGCCAACACACCCATTTCATGTCTACACGCACACATTTTCCTCTGACGCCAGTAACTATGACCTAATGCACATGTGTACATGTGACTATGTACACCGACCACACACACACATATAACCTGCACGCACACGTGCATATACAAATTTCTCCATGTGCACACACGGTTTGTTGTGTCCCACGTAGCCAAGGCAGAGCCTAGAGTTTACAGTGTGGAAGATGAGGTGCTGAATCCATCGCGTGTGGGATGTGTGTTTGGTGAGAGGCTGGGGTGTAGGGAACAGGGTCATCCGCACTTTCTTGTCTGTTCCCTTTTGAGTTAGGGCTCAGTGTGACCAAGATCGGGGCTTAGTAGTCAGTGACAAAGGTCAGGAATCAGTCAGTGACTGGGCTCAAGGTTCAGTGTGTGACCAGGATCAAGGCTTAGTCAGTGACTGGCTCAGTGTGACTGGGGTCAGGGCTCAGGTAGTCTGCTCCTCCTAAAAGGGTCATGTTTCTGGGAGAACTTGGAGGCACAAGGCTTGAGAGGTGCCATCCTCCTGCCTCGGGCACCCCCTTCCTCCTGGGTCTTAGCTTGACCAGGCTGGGGTGAGGAGGGGACCCTCCTAGGACCCTCTTAGGAGCAGCCTTCCTTCCAGGTGTCTCCCGGCCCTTGAGGCCAAAGCTACCCAACCCCAGGGTCTTGCCGAAGTTGGCAGCCAGGCCTGGCTACGTGGCAGCCGCGTGCGCATGTGGAGGAGACGCTCTGGCAAAGGCCGTGTTTGCAGGGAAAACACCTGCGACCGCAAGCAAACCTACCACTCCTCAGGCCCCTTCCCAGTGGCCCTGCGTACCAGGGAGCCTCATATAGCAGCCTCCACACCGGCCCACCTGGGGCGGACAGTTCACCTGCTCACAGAGCCGCCCGAGGTAGGAATGGGGATGGGACTGGCACTCGTCCCGGGAGGAGCCTCGAGTTCTCTGTCTGGTCTGTGGGATACTACCTCCAGCCGCCTTCTGTAGAAGCATCCATCCATCCCTGGTCTTGCTGTGGGACTTTTGGCCAGTGCCACCTTGATGGGCCTCAGCAAGCCCATCTGCGCAGCGGCCCTCCATCCCGCCTGGCTCCCCCTCCCTGAGCCCGACTCAGATCTGCCCGCTCAGCTGGGCTGGGGCGGGAGGGCGGGGGGCCAGGTGAGAGGCCTGCTTTGGGGCCATTCCTCACCTGGCCAGGATGAGATGAGGACAGGAGGCACCCTGGGTCCTCCCCTGGCTGGGTTTGGACAGCTGGGCACCAGGTTGGGCTGTCACACGGGGCTGGACTCCTGGCATCAGGTGACACAGCCGCGGGCTTTGGGGTGGTGGGCCTGGGCTCTGTTCTTGGGACAGGAAGCTGCCCTCAGCCTCCCCATTCGGGGTCTCACCAACCTCCTCCGCCCTGGCCTGGGGCCTGCACCCCACCCCAGTCTGCTGGGTGGCCTTAGGCAGGACCATTCTTCTCTGGGCCTTGGGGACCGTTTCCAGACCCCTTCGGTAGTTCCGGATGAAGCAGGCGGGGTAAGGTGTTCCTAGTGCAGAGACGCGGATACCGACATCTGGGCCCCTGGGGCAGGGCTGGGAGCTCGATGAGGGGTGGGCCATTTGGGCCAGGCTCCCTAATTCTTTTCCCCCACCCCAGCCCACAGATCCTGGGGCAGCGGCCAGGGCAGCCATGGCTGGGGCGCGTGGGCTGGGCCTGCTGCTGGCACTGCTGCCGGTGGTCAGCGCCTCCATGCCGGGCACCGTGGTCAGACTCAACAAGGCAGCGCTGAGCTACGGTAAGGGACGTGCCACCGAGCGGGTGCCTGTGAGCCCACGTCTGCACATGCGTGTAAGATCCTCGGTGTGCTGTGTCCCTGGCCCCCAGACAGGGCCTGACACAGGGCAGCTCAACAAATATTTATTAAAACGAATGTGTGAGTGGGAGGATATGTCACCTGGCCAGTGTGCAAGTGTGCTCACGTGCTTTAGTGGTGTGGGCATGGGTCGGTTTGAGTGGCTATTTTTTGTGTATATGTCTACTTACGAGTTTGAAATTTCACGGTGATGTGCCCGTGCATGGACTCAAATGTCGAGGAAGGCGTCTGCCCATGGCGCACGCCTGGATGTATGCGCACAGAGTGGCTGTGCGCCTTGGGTGCACACGGGTGCGTGTGGCGTCTGCGTGCACATGTGTGCTTGGGAGAGGCGAGTTTAGCACACTGTGCAGGGAGCTTCCTAAAGCCAGGTCCCTGCTGGGCTCAGCGTGAGAGAACCAGCCCCTCTCTGGGCCCCGCTTGAGGGAAGGCTGTGTCCTATGGCTTTGCTGCTAGATCCTTCCAAGTCCTGCCCCATCCCATGGGGATGGCACGATGAGGAATCCTAGGCCCGGGGAGGGACAAAAACTGCTAAAGTCCAGGACCCCAGAACAGAAATCTTTATTCACCCTCGGCTACCTCCCGGGGGGAGTTTAGGGTCCCCCCAAAGCTGGGAAATCAGCAGCTCAGATTACAGCGTGAGGGACTCAGGTCAGACAGCAGAAGCAACTTTCAATGGCCCAGGCCACAAAGCAGTGAGGCAGTGGTTCAGGAAAGCAGCAGGGTCCCCCCACCCTCGGGCACACACAGCCTTCCGGGACCTTGTATCCGGGCGCATGGGCCGGCAATGAAAGGGGTCAGTGATCCGTGCCGGAGTGTGACGGGAGCATGGAGCCATGCATGGATGCCTGCAGGAAGGGACGCGAGGCCCGCCGCCCTCCTGCCCTCTGCCTGTCCTGTGTGAGCCTCCTTTGTCCCCAGGAAGTCCTCCCTGGCTCGCCTGCCTGTGTTTCTTCCTGGCAGAAACCTGGCGGAGGCCCGCACTGCACAGTTGCTTCTAAGGCTGGGCTGGGTGGTTCTTACTGTGTCCCCCACCCCGTCCTGCAAGCCCCGGAGTCAAGCCCTGTGTCAGGGAGCCCTGCACATGGAGTCTGAGGCCCGGGTGTGAGTCTCAGCTCAGCTGCATATGATCAGGCCTGGGAGGGACATCAGGAACATGAAGACCACCACCTTTATGCTCTGTCTGGGGAAACTGAGGCCCAGACAGGCTCAGGGACTTCCCGAGGTCCCACCGTGAGTCTGAGCAGAGCTTGGGCCTGTGACTCCTAATTCGATGCCCCCTTCCAGCTCCGTCCCCTCTCATTTTAACTCACCTCACGTTTAATCAATACCTTTCTCGGGTCCCGCAACACAGGTGAGTGAGGAAGCCCAGAAGCTCGGGCACCAGGTGTCTCAGTCCAGAGCCAGCTTCCCTGGCCAGGTGTCCTCACCTCTCTGTAAATTGGGTGCAATAACAGGAACAGTAAAGCACTTGGAAGGGTGCCCGGCCCTACGGGAGTGCCATGTACGTGGTGGCCACTGTTGTTACAGATGTAAACAGCAGCAGTGACGGTGAGCACTTACTGCGCACCGAGTCCTTACAATGACCCCGAGTGACAGATGCCATCGTAGTCACTGCAGATTTATGGATGGGAGAACTGAGCACGGGGCAGCCGCGTGGGCTGTGAGGAGCAGAGCGGGGTTTGCACCCAGCACCTGGGGGACTCCGAGTCGTCAGCCTCCCCGCCCAGGGGACACCTCCGCTGCAGACCAGGCATGGCTTGGAAATGCTCCTGCTCAGGGACTTAGGAGAGGATCCTGTAGGAGAAGGAGGGGGGATCCAGCGGGAGCCTCGCAAGAGAGCAAAGGACGTTGCTATTTTTGAGGATGAGGTAAACAGGCAGGATTCTCAGAGGCAGAGTGAGGGCGGCAGGGTGTGCCCTGCAGAGGGCCCGATGCCAGTGGTGCACCCAAGGTGGGCTCCGGGGAGCCAGCTGCCCTCCCTGTGTGCTTGAGCGCAAGCCCCCCCTTCCAGCCCGCGTCCCCTCCGCCCGCGGTGCGGGCAGCTGGTGGTGGGTGGTGGGTTCCTGCTGCTCAGTGATCTCACCCTGCCCCGGCCCTGCAGTGTCTGAAATCGGGAAAGGCCCTCTCCAGCGGGCTCTGCAGGTCACTGTGCCGTATTTCCCGGACCGGAGTGGAGAGGTGCTTCAGCCCACCAGGTGAGTGCTCCCACCCTCTGGGGAAGGTGCTCCTGCCTGCTAGGTGGGTGATCCCCCCAAGGCGAGTGCTCCTGTCCACTGGGCAGAACCCTCCAGTCCCCCAGATGAGTACTCTCGCTTAGGGGCGGGTGCTCCCCCACAGCTGGACCGGTGCTCCCCTCCCCAAGCCAGCGGGTAGCAAGAGGAACTAGGAGAAGGAACCGAGGTGGCCCCGTGCCTCTGAATTTGTGGATTTCTACCCTCCGGGACCAAGACCATGGCTGCTGGGTCCCCAGGGCTGGCAGGACCCTCAGCTCCTTCCTCCAAAAACTAGACACTGAGTTTAGACACAAGTCTGAGCTGAATTTACGCCCACCTTCAACCCCCTTCACACATAGAGGCTCAAAGGCAGAGGTAGGTGGGGTCATCTCAAATTGAGACACCTCCAGGGGCCGGCCAGTTGTCACTATCTACATGGGAACACACACTCAAATTGTCAGATCTTTGGGTTTCGCAGATATCCATAATCTATCAAACTCTGAATGATGTCAACCGGTTTTAAAACATTTAAAACTCTAGGACACTGGAACGAGGAGTGGGTAAAAATAAGCTGGCTAGAAGGCCGCCAGCTTGAGGGCCCTGAGGCAGGGCGGGGGCGCTGCAGCTCCTGGCATGGTTGACAACGGTGGAGAGTTGGGAGTGACGCGAGCACCCAACAGGCACTGTGGTCTGGCCACAAAGTGGACACCACGTGGCCGTTTGAAAACAACGCCAAGGCCCTCGTGTGTAGACGTGGGAACACACCCAGGTGGTCGTTGAGGGAACAGGTGCAGGTCCTAGGTCGGCCTGCGTCCCTAGGAGAGTCGTGGAAAGATGTCACCCAAGGCTAACAGTGAGGATGCCTGATGGTGGGGTTCCGATGTGGCCCTTACGTTTTAAACCATTTTGTCGTGTCTGAATTCCTCCCCTCACTACTATACAGGACAAAAATGACTTTCATTTAGGAAAAAGAAATTGTAGGTGAGCTGGAGAGTGCTTAGCAAGCAGAACAGGCAGGTTTGACGGAGTGCGCTTCTGTTGGCTAGAACGCTAGAGAGGGAGTTCTGCCTTCTGTGGAGCCCACAGCCTTTTTTTTTCCCACCTTCCCAACTGTCCAGACTGCTGGCAGAAATTGTCACAAGCCTGAGCAATCATCTCCCCCAAGTCCTGCCCAATGCTGGGGCCCCTGCATGTTTTCCCTCCCAGCTGGTTGTCCACCTTTGGCTTGCATGCCCCCTGTGATGGAGAACTCACCACCTTTCCCTCACCCCATGGTCCCCGTTGTCGGAAAGTCCTTCTTCATAACACCAGCAGCATGAGTGTGCCTCAGAGCATGGTTTAACAGGGGCCTCTCTGTCACCTTGATTACTGTCCTGCAGGATCCAGATCCTGAATGTCCACGTGCTCCAATTCCAGCTGAAATTCATTGCTGATTTTGGGATTCGCTTGTCGGCAGCAGCCAATTTTACTTTTAAGATCTTTCGGTGAGTGAATCTCATTGTTGGGGTGTGAGAGGAGTTTCCGGGATGCTCTGATGGGCACAGTGAGGGGAGGGGGTTGGCAACCCCTCTAGGATCATCACCCAGGCCCCCCAACTCTCTGCCGGTGCCCTCTCCCTCCCACCCTGGGAGAACTCCTGAGAGCCCAGACCCTGCTCAGCAGGTGTGCCACTGGGCAGAGTCGCTTCCCTTCTCCAACCCTCAGTCTCCTCATCTGTAAAGTGGGGTGAACCTTTGTGGGGCGGCTGTGAGGGTCGCAGTGAATGGGTTCATCGCTGTAGTGATGACACTGCCCTCCCTTGTGCAGTGTGAGGCACACCGAGGATGCTCCATCAACGTAGCTATCAGAATTATTTCCATGCATCAGGCACGTTCCATGTTATTGCGTTTACTTTTCAAACTATGAGCTGGGCATGCAGAGGGATCTGTTATTTTATCTCTTCTGCCTGATACTACAATTTTATGAATGTTTACTGTGGGCCAGGCTCTGAGGTGGGCGGTTTTACAGGATTATTTCATAAAAAACTCAGCATGGCCCTGTGAAATAGGCACCACCAATCTTATGTCCATTTCACAGAAGAGAAAACTGAGGCTCAGGGAGGCAAACGGCTGGCCCAGGGTCTTGCAGTGAGAGGGTCCAGGGAGCCGGAGGTCACACCCACCTGCTGCAATGTCTGTGACCCTGAGTGGAGTTTTGGCGGGGGTGTCTAGGCCTGTCCCGGGTGGGGCTGGCTCACTGTGAGTGGAGGTCAGGCACGTGCTGGGGGACTCACAGGGTCTCTCGTCAGCCATGGGTGGGCTGTGCTGGGTGGTGCTGCGGGGGCTCAGGACCGGCCTCCCTGCAGTGTCCCAGAGCCCCTGGAGCTGACGCTGCCTGTGGAACTGCTGGCCGATGCCCGCGTGGCCCAGAGCTCCATCGGGACCCCTGTGATCAGCATCTCTTACTGCTTCCCACTCTTAGGCCACTCCAGCGATTTTGATGACAGTAACAGGTGAGTACCTGGCAAGGGCAGGGCGGAAATGCCAGATGCTAAGGCTGTGGTGACGTTTTTTGAGCTTCCCACTCAGGATTTTATCTAATGGCCACGATGGCGTAAGATGTGCCCATGATCATGCCTGTTTTATGGCCGCGGACACCAAGGCGCAGAGATGGGGAGGGACTTGCCTGAGGTCTTTGCTGGGACGGGACCTAACGTGGGTGGTCCGGGAACTCAGGAGCCTCCCCCGTCTCTCCCCCAGCACCTCCCGAGCGCTGCTGGTGCCGGTGCAGGAGCACATTAAAGCCGTCTTGAGTAACAAGGTAAAGGGCTTGACGACGTCTTGGCAAGGAGGGCATCGTTCACCCGGAAGGCTCGGTGAAGGAAGGGCAGGTCTCAGGCATGGGGGCCTTTGCTTGGAGTTTTTAAAAACAGAAGGCCCTTCATGGGTGCCTCCGATTTCCCCATGAAGGCCGGGAAGGGGCTGGTGCGATGGTCCAAGGGCTGGAGGGGAGGGAGGTTCATCCTCTTGGGGACGCCCAGTTCCACGCTAGAGGGTAGGGTGGGGGCGATGCTTTCCTGGGCCCGTGGTTTGTGAAAAGGAGACAAAGTCACAGTGGGCAAGGCACGGGCACTGGAGCCAGATGTGGCCTGGCTGGGTGCTGGCACCCTCCTTCCCAGCTGTGCACTGTGGGCTGGTCACTCAGCCTCTCTCTGCTCCTGACTCCGCAAAGTCCCTCCTCCATGGGGTTGGGTGGGGACTAGTTGCATTCGCATTTGAGAAGGGTTTCGGACTTTGGCAGAGCGAGTGCAGCTGTTGTTGCCATTTTAGCTCCTCTAATTCTTTGCATGGGGCTGACCTGGGGAGAGATCACCAGGGTCCTACTGCCCATGGGGAGCTGGTTCTCCCTTCTTGCCTCGTCCCATCCCACCCCCACCTCCCTTTAAGGAACAGTGGTAGAGACCAAGTCAACAGCCCCCCAGAGGTAGACTGCAACATTCCCATCTTGCAGATGAGAAAACTGAGGCTCCAGGGGTACAGGTGGCTGCAGGCTGCCCAAGTGGTCCCTTGACCTTGCCTGTCGGTCCAGAGCTTCTTCTCCCTGTGGCCCCCTGCTCCCCTCTCAGCCAGCCTCCCCTGGGCAAGGGGCTGCAGGCGGCACTGCAGGAGGGGAGGGCCCTCCCCTCTTCCTCCCGGCCTCGCCTGGTCCAGTCTCACCAGCTCGGGCCTGGACAGGCTGTGAGTGCCCCCGGCCTTGCAGTTCCTCCTCTGCCCCCACCTTCGGTCACACTGGCCCCGGCTTAATCTGCTTCTCCGGCTGCCCACTGTGCCTGGAAGAGCCTCCAATCTCCCTGGCCTGGCATCTGAGGCCCGCCACGGGCACCAGCCTCTCACCAGCTGGCCCTCTGGGGCCCCTGCAGCAGGCTCCTGCCTCAGTCACCCAGGCCCAGCCTGTGGGCACCTCTGCTGTGCTCCCTGCCCCTGTTCCGTCCCCGATGCCCATGGGCCCATGCTGCCCCCGTCGGCTTTGGGCAGCTTCTCCCGCTTCCTCAGTGCCCAGATGAGGTGCCGGGAGACGCCCACCGGGTGGTGGAGGAGGGAGGGATTCCAGGCTTGGCGCATCGGTCAGGGGAGGCTCTAGACAGGGACCCTCGCCCCTCCCGCCTGAGGACCCCCTAACTCCAGCCTCCTCTCTCTCTTGCCACAGCTGTGTCTGAGCGTCGCCAGCCTGGTGCAGGAACTCAACGTCCACCTGGGCACGTTAATCGGTAAGACCTGGGAGCGGAGGTGGGGTGGGACCTCTGGGACCCTCTGGGGCTCCTAAGACCCTTCAAAAACTCCCCATCTGGGTCAGGGTTGACCTCTAGGAGGTCAGTCATAGGATGACTCAATTGTGGCCTCCCCAAACTGCCTAATTATTCACGGATCTCAGAATCTCCAAGTTCTAGAATGAAGTCTTTGATTCTGTCATCTTTTTTCTCCCCAAACCAAGATGCAAAGTCCAGCACTTTATTAAATAAACCCAGCTTGTGTCCCAGGCCCGGTGCTGTGTTCAGCACTCTACGTGAACTGTCACGCTTAATTCTCACAGCCACCCTCTGAGGGAGGTTCTATTATTACCCACATTTTATGGAGGAGGAGTTGGAGGCCCAGAAAGGTTGAGTGGTACAACCTGGGTAGCACAGCAGGAACCCAGCCAGGCGGGCCCCAGAGCAAGATCTCCCAGACTTGATGCGGTGCAGCCTCCTGTCCTGATTTAACATTTCCCTTAAATCAATTTCCTTTTTCTTAAATTGTTGTGAAGAAAACTTTCTATCACTATCAAGAGTCAGAAACCAGCACTAATACTCATGGCATCACCAGTTAGATGGTGGTTATTTATCGTTTCTAATGTGGCCTCGCCATAAATGCATAACTGTCCAATTGAAGAATTAGCCACAGAACACGTCCCATAAAGCCCGGGCACGAGCCCCGGACCCTGAGCCGTGCCGAGCCCCCTGTAATGACACGCGTGCCCCTCCCTGCACCCCTGCCTCTCTGGGATGGTGCGGAAAGGTTTCAAAGTTTCCATTAAGACAGCTGCAGGGTCCCTTCCAATGGTGGGAATCTGGTTTCTGAAATCCCATGATTCTGAAAATGCGAATGATTCTAGATTCTAAGATTCAGTGGTGCTAAGATTCTCCAATGTTAAGACTCACAATTAAAAGATTTTGAGTTCAAATTTTGAGTTCAGATTTTTGAGGGTTCTTTAAGCAGCTCAGGGAGGGTGGCCGTGTGACCCAAGGGGACCCCGTCCTTGTCCTCTCTTGCATCCTCAGAGCCTCTGGGTGCCAGGCCCAGGGCTGGGCACAGTCCGTAGAAGGCTCTGGGCGGGTGGGAACGGGGAGGAGACCCAGGTGCCAGCTGTAGGCTGGGTGTGGGTGCCGTGTGCTGCCTCGGGAGCTGCTCCTGCACGTGTGTTTGCGGGGAGCAATTCATGCCTGAGGGCTGGGCAGTTCTGGGCTCTTGCCGTGAATGATGTGTGTGTGCGTGTGTGTGTGTGTAGGGGGGTACATCTCTGTTTGCAATGGCCTCTCCTGCCTGGAGATTTCAGGGTCCTCGCGCTCCCCTGGACTTGCTCCCACATCTCAGACCTCCGCGTTGGTCTTCTCTGTGGGACCTTCTTCCCATCCCCCACTTTCAGGACTGGGGGTTTTACCCTGAGCTCAGGCTCTGACATTCCACTTCCTCCTGGACGCCGCCTCCGGGAAGTCCCACAGGCTCCTCCGACTCAGCATGTCCTGGGCAGAACTCAGGCTCTTCTGCTCCATAGTGTCCCTGTTCCTGTTTCCCTCCTCAGGGGCTGCCCACCATCCAGGCAGGGGGCAGGGCCAAAGCCTTCCTGTCCCCTCCACCCCTGTCAGGCTTGTTCACCTGCGATTTTTCCAGAGATCATTGCCCAGGGGTGACTGACTGTAGGAGTAGGCGGCTGCCTTAGGCTGAGCCCCCCAGAAGCCGACCCAGAGAGGAGGATTTTCGTGTGAGTGGTTCGTGTGGGAGGTGCTCCAGGGAGCAGGGCTTGGCAAGGGGCGAGTGAGGCAGGGAAGGAGGGTGTTCGTGAGCAGGTGACTGCTGTGGGCAGCAGTGGCCCCGTCCCGTCGGGCAGCGCTTGGGACTGAGCAGAGCTTTCCTGACGGCTGGGGTTGAGCCTGTGCCTGCCTTGCCTTCCAGCTGTGTCCCACCAGTGGCTCACCCTTCGCAACCTTCCCAACCAGAATATTCTGAGCCTTCGGTAAACTCGCCTCAGAGGAAGTGGGCGCTTAGTGGTGCCTGGCTGAGAGCTGCTTGGAGGGTCTGTAGGGAGGTCGGCTTCTGTGCTTTTGTGCTGACTGGCCGCAGGGGTACGTGCCCTTGGAGTTCCTGATCCGGTTACCCTCCTGGGTGGGACTGAACCTCGCCAGAGTGTGTGTGCGTGTGTGTGTGCACGTGTGTGTGTAAGATGCCCCCGCAGGATTGTCCTGAGGATTGAATGAGATCGTGTACGTCCAGTGTCTGGACCTCGATACACGTGAGCTCTCTTCTTTTTCTGTGGAGGTATCTGTGCCTGGTCTGACCCTTCTCCTTCCTTCCAATGTGGGGTCACTAGTTTTCTACCACTTGGGAAAGCGGAAACCCTGGCTGCGAGAGCCGTCTAAGCTGAGAGGCGGCAGGCCGTGAGTAGCCCATCTTGGGTGTGTGCACTTGGCCACTCAAACGTGCCCACCAGAGCCCCGCCTCGCGTCTTTTGTTTCCTGGCCTGGCTCTGGGTAATCAGATAATATTTTCTGGATACACGCGGCGTTGATGGATAGTACTAAACGCGCCATCTTTTCTTCCTTTTCCTGTTTCATTAAGGCCTCAACCCCGTGGGTCCTGAGTCCCAGATTCGCTACACCATGATCAACGCGCCCACGATCACTAGTGACTACATTTCCTTGGATATCAGTGTGAGTGCCTCCTTGCCAGCCCAGAGCTGGGGGCTTGTTGCCTCTGGAGTCCTTGGTGTCCCGGGAGAGTCCTAAAGAAGCAGGGAGTTGAGGGGAGAGGAGCTGGGCTGGCATCTGTCCGGGGGTGTGGCACGCAGGCAGAGGTGTGAGGCTGGACAGGTGGCGGAGGGGGCGGCATCTAGGAGCCCAGGAGCTGCCGTGGAGCCCCTTCCCTGCTGCCACCCTGCTGCTTCTCCCCCGCCTCCCCCACAGGCTGTTCTCTTCCTGCTGGGCAAGCCCATCGTCCTGCCCGGGGATGCCACCCCCTTTGCGCTGCCACAGCATGTGCGCGCCGAGGACACCACGGCCACCGTGGGCCTCTCTCAGCACCTGTTCGACTCCGCCCTCCTGCTGCTGCAGAAAGCCGGC
>RJWJ010015442.1:0-36360 GCA_004363605.1 Indri indri | reverse complement strand
TGTGTCTTAAGGATTCCTGCAATATGTTCTATAAAAGTATCAAAACTTTGGAGTAGAGTCAGAGGTATAGCTTCTAGTTCTCCCTGGAAATAGAAACTATTTTTTAAGGGGCCAGATAGATAGTAAATATTTCTTTGTTGGTTAGCCACCCAGTCTCTGTTGCAACTACTTAATTCTGTTGTAGCACTAACGCTGGCACCCATACATAATTTGTAAAGAAATGGGCATGCCCAGATTTGTCTTATGGGCCATAGTTTGCCAGCCCCTGAGTTAGAATAACAGACAACAGAATGGACCTACGGAGTTGCATGTACATATATCAACAACTTATTTTTCTTAGAAAGCATTCTGATATTTTAATATATTTTTTTTTTATCCAGGTGAACAAAGACTTTGGGTCTATTTTTTCTACTCTTTTGCCTGGTGCTAATGCTATGCTTGCACCACCAGAGGGGCAAACTGTTTTAGATGGTCTGGAGTTCAAGGTTGCCTTAGGAAATACCTGGAAAGAAAACCTAACTGAACTTAGTGGTGGTCAGAGGTGAGTAATCTCTTTGTAATATTATTTCCCATTTATTGTAACCTATCACCTCATTACCCCCCAATTTTATTTACATTTTGATTTTCTTGGCTACCTTTGCATGTAGAGTTTAAGGAGCCTAATACGTAGAACTAAAAATTTTGGTTGGAACATTTGATTAAAATAGTAGGTGACAAAAGAGAAATATGAATAAGCAACTAGAAAACTAGGCAAAATATATGAAAAATAATTATTTTCAAATATTGGAAAATGAGTAGCACAAGATTGATACCTGTGTTCACTCTGGCTTTCTCCCTAGTAGCAGTTGCTGGACTTCAGCTACAGAGAAGGAAACCCAAACATAGTCTAAGTTAAAAAGACAAGAGATTATTAGAATTTTGTGAGGCCCCAGAGAGCTGCACCTTGGCATTAGGTCTATACTGTCTCTAAAAGTGAAGGTTACTAGACTCACCCTAAACAACAGGCCTTAAAGAGATCAAGCTGATCTACATGTTACTTGTTTATCAGAACAAAGCCCCGTGCTCTTTAAAAAGGAAGATAAGGCTGGGCGCGGTGGCTCACGCCTGTAATCCTAGCACTCTGGGAGGCCGAGGCGGGCGGATCGTCCTGAGCTCAGGAGTTCGAGACCAGCCTGAGCAAGAGCGAGACCCCGTCTCTACCAAAAAATAGAAAGAAATTAATTGGACAGCTAAAAATATATGTAGAAAAAATTAGCCGGGCATGGTGGCACATGCCTGTAGTCCCAGCTACTCGGGAGGCTGAGACAGTAGGATTGCTTGAGCCCAGGAGTTTGAGGTTGCCGTGAGCTAGGCTGACGCCACGGCACTCGCCCTAGGCAAGGGAGTGAGACTCTGTCTCAAAAAAGGAAGATAAAAGAAATTGAGATATTAAACAACATAATCGTCACAATGGCCAGCATCTAATAAAAATTACAAGAAAAATCAATAAAATTTGACTCTAACCAAGAGAAATCAGTCAGTAGCAACATACTCAAAAGTAACAGAGATGAACCTCAGACACAGGCTGGCAGGAGGATCCCTTGAGCCCAGGAGTTTGAGGCTGTAGTGAGATGTGATTGTGCCATAGCACTCTAACCTGGGCAATAATAGCAAGACCTTGTCTCTAAAAAGAATAAAATTAAATTTAAAAAAATACAGCAAGACATTTCATATAAATTGCCAAAAACCAGTAGTAAAATCTTAAAAACAGGCCAAAGGAAAAGAGGCATATTATGTGCCAGTGAACAAAGATAAGAATGATTTCAGACTTCTTGTTAAAAACTGTGTAAGCCCAAAGTCTGGAACATCTATAAAGTGTTGAAAGAAAAACATGTCAACTTAGAATTATATATCTAACAGAAATAGCGTGCTAATTGAAGGCAATATGAGTAATTTTTGAGATAAAAAGTTTGATCTAGCAGAATCGTGCTACAAGTTAAAGGAAGTTCTCAGGCAAAAGGAAAATGATACCAGATGGAACCTTGCATCTACATAAAGGAATGAAGAGTGTTTTGGGGAAGTTTCTCCCAGCCTTACACAGTGATTCAGAAAATCAGCATAGTGATAGAAACTTAAAAGGTCATGTGTCCTAACACTTTACCTGCAGGCAGCCAAATAATTAAAACCTCTTAAAAGAAAATTATGAATATCCACGTAATTGAAATTGGTTATTAATTTAGTATTTGCCTTTTCTCCTGTGGGATGTATAATCTATAGGCCTTGAATTGTTTTTCTGTGTCCTATATCATCATCACGTAACTTTTTTTATGTATGTAGAAAAGTTAATTTTCCTTATGAATTCTTTTATTATTTTTGTGAGTAGAAATGTATTTATATTTTTCATCATTGATAAAATTCCTAAATAATTTTAAGCATCTAAAAGACAGTTCCTGCTGCCTGTTAATCAAAATTGAATTTCACAATTTAGATTACAGTATCTTTTAACTATTTTTAGCAAATGCCTGGAAAATGTTTTGAGGAAAATAGGAAATGTTTGTTTCTCTTCTTGGGGCCTACAAATTATTTCCATAATTAAGATGCTGTAAAATTATTTTTAGATATACCACTGTCCAGCATAGCAGTTCAACTCTTAGTGTGAGATATATTTTTTTTACAAAATTAAGTTCAAAGTTGAATGCTTTAAGCATTTGGCACAAAGAAAGCCAATGAAAAATAATTTTAGGTTGCTTGAATGACCTTAGTTTCCTTCTATAGAGGTAAATATCAGTCTATGATTTGTTTTTTATTGTACTGTTTCATCCCTTTCCTTTTCTAGAAATCTTGGTTTTTCCTCCACTTGTGCACACATTCTTTCCTCACTTATGTGTTTCTTAATTAATACCCTATTGGAATGCAGCAAGCATTGGATTGACTATTCTAGTACTGCATGCCAGGAGGTATTTCATTATAGAATAAGTATGTTACAATTGTTATTGTAATTTTTATTCTAATGTTAAATAATTATAAATATTTTATATTAAAAAACAAGGCTTTTTAATAAAATATGATTCTTAAGACAAAATATTATAAGGATTATTGTGACTTTTCTTACCAGATTAGAATGAAAACAGCTGCAGTTAAAGGGAATGGTGAGCTGGAAGAGCACTGAAAACAGAACTATAGAATTTTTGAGTAGGTGTAACTATAAATCTTACACAAGGATTGTTTGAACTTCTGACACTGTAAAGTACTTAGGATAATGGCCATAATCTATGCAGCTTACTAGCAAATGGTGCTTATATATTTATAGTGTCTCTGTGTACGTGTATGTGGGTGCATACATAATAGTTTGAAAGAGGACATCTAAACCAGTTATACTGTTACTAAGACAAGAGCTATTGTCTTAACAAATAAATACATAGCCCTCACTCACCTGCTACCTGGGCTCTAATAAGCAATTGGGGAAGGAGAAAAAAAAGAAACTATTAAAACTACCATGGTCTTTTCTTAAGAACAAGTACTGAACCAACACAATACGGCAATATTGAAATTGTCTTATGAAAACAGTATATTTATGAAGAGAAGAAAAGTAGAAAGCTAAAATAAACATTTTAATTCAGCAAAAGTGTTGACGTTTGAAACTTAAGATTCTTTTTTATAAGACAATCTTTCAGATTAATCTGCACTATTCACCATAGTAACAGCATCGCAGATTTGTTTCAGTGTTTTGATAAAAAGTGATATTACAAAATCAAATTTTTATGGATATTCTTCCACTGACCTTTTCCTAGGTCTTTAGTGGCTTTGTCGTTAATACTGTCCATGCTCCTCTTCAAACCTGCTCCAATTTATATCCTTGATGAGGTAGATGCAGCCTTGGATCTTTCTCATACCCAGAATATTGGACAGATGCTGCGTACTCACTTCACACATTCTCAGGTAAGACTAGAAAAAAGTTCTGGTAATAGTTTAAATAAGATAATCAGGATTGAAGACTATTAAAGCATTATGTATCTATTTAAATAAACGTATGTTCAAATGGGTATATAAGGAAAAAGGGTTCAGTCTCCTTTTAAAGGAAGAGCCAGGCATTAAAAACTTTGATTGAAACATGAGGGAGAATCTAATTTAGTCATAATTCAGAATTGATTTAGGGTAAATATTGTTTTCTCTAGCTAGCTGCCATGAAGATGTACAATTAAAACTCTTTTAGGGACATAGGTGAGGTTATCAGACAATCACGCGGGACTTGATAGGGGAACTTTGTCCTGGCTAAAAAGTACAAACAAGCCTCCTAAAACTAGGAACAGTTTGTTATTATTGTACTATGACTGTAGGAACTGGGACTGCCAAATATCGCTGCATAACTTATGCATGGTATAACTCTGAGGGCTCCATTCATCATACTTATCAGATTGTGTATTCATTATGGCAGTTTTTTGGCAGATAACATTGAAGGTGGCGCCTTTTCTTAATTATGTAAAGGTTCCATTTGGGCTAGTGGTAGTGCTGTAGGAACTTGAAACCTTCTTTGACATTAAAATATAACAAGTATTTCACCAGGTCTGTTAGAGCTAGCAACAAAACAGTGAGTGAATGCCAGCTACAAAAGATAGCAACGAGCAGTCAGTCAACCACCAGGAAATAGTAAACCCGCTTAAGAAAGATCTCAAGATAAAATTAAGAGACATCTAAAACCAAATAATGAAAAGCTAGCATTTATTTAGGTGCCTAATATCATAACTGTTTAAACAAATAACAATATCAAAATAATTTCCAAACAATTCTCATCCCCAGTATAAAGGATTAAACTTAATATTATATAATTTTTTTTATGTTTTTTCTTTTTCTCTTAAGTTCATTGTGGTGTCGCTAAAAGAAGGTATGTTTAACAATGCAAACGTTCTTTTCAAAACCAAGTTTGTGGATGGTGTTTCTACAGTAGCCAGATTTACACAATGTCAAAATGGAAAGATTCCAAAGGAAACAAAATCCAAGGCAAAAGGACCCAAAGGCGCACATGCGGAAGTTTAAACTACAAATTTACTCCTTCACCTTGACCTGTTTCTTCACCATAAACTTTGAAGAACTTGGAATATCTAATTTGTTTATATAAAAAAATTAATGTTATTTTGTTACTTAACCCATATTTTCTATTCCTTTCTGTAATCACTTATAAATGAACATAGATTCCTCATCTCTTAATTAGTGTAACTATGGTCCAATTACTGTGGTTGTGATTTTACACATATCAAAATGTTTTTTCTTATGCATGTCTTTTATAAATTAGGGATCCTGAGATAATGTGGTTGGTGATAAATTCGGTATGTAAAAGCAAATATATACAAAGAAACAGATGAAATTAAATTATAGAATAAGTATAAGCTGATAGCTTTTAATTAGTTTAATTCCTAAGGCAATATTAATGTGTTTTTTTATTGCTAATAAAGTCATTCAGGTAAGGAAGAATTATAAAGCAAGTAAGTGGACCAGCAATGGAAACACAAAGAAAGCTGTTATGCAGGCGCCGAGCTATTTGAGGCTAGTTCCTTGAGGATACAATTCCAGGCCCCTGATTTAGACTGAGATGGGAAACAGATCTTGAAAGATTTTTTCATTTTAATGATGTTTGACTATCATGTTTCTATATGCTTAATTGGTCTTTGCAACCTTTTTTGTTTTAAGCCTTATGAACATTTTAATTGAAGCTTGGGGGGAGGTGTGTTGTATTGTGCTTATCTGCTGCAAGTTTATCTGAAGTCTAATATTTTCAAAGATTCTTGTCAGCCTTTTCATAATCCAATCAGTAACGACCTGTTAGTGAGAATGTAGGAACCAGAAGACTAAATCAATTTTATCTTTTTCCTTGAGCCGATAAATACATAAATAGATCCATCTGTTCCACCAAAATAACTTAAAAGTTTGATGATGATTATAATTCTTAGGGTCTTCTGCTTTTCAGTTCAGAGGGTTGAAATTTCTTTAGAACTTGAAAGATGGAGCTAAGAAACACCATAAGAATACTATTTACATTAGTATCTCTAAATACATCAACAGAACGTTGTCTCCAAACTGAATCCTAAAAGCTCTGACATGATCTAATCTGACTTTCAGTGTTTTTGTTTTGTCCCCCCATCTCTTCCTGATATTTGAGTCTTAGTTCCTGAGTGTTATTATCTTACTTTCCCAGATAGATGCTCGTACTCCTTGGCCCTGGGTTTGACATTTCTCATCCTTCATTCTCCATACCTATCTGAGATGTCAGAACATACCCAAGGAATTGATATTATGGGACACACTGGAAAGGATTGAATCTGGAATTAGTTGTGTCCACTTTTGGAGGGAAAAATGCTATGAATACTGAGTTGCAGGAAGTCCAGTATCACAGGCATACAAAATGTGTTTCCATTCAAATGTATTGCAAACACTTTGCCAAAACAGTTGTATAAATTCACACTGTCACCAATAAAGTACAGTACACCATTTGACCACAAACTATTCAGTACTGGTTGCTAATTTTAATATTTCTGATTTAATAGCTATAAAATGGTACTTCATTGCTCTTTTAGCCAGTATTTTTAAAAGACTTTGTGAGGTTGAATATTTTGGCTATGTACTAATTTTCTTCTTCCTCTGATACAAATTTTCTGTTTGTGTGCTTGCTTTCCTAATTTTTGTCTTATATATAATCTTGACCCTTGAAAATCCTCAAAGACATATTAAAATTTTGTGAGTAATGCCATTGTTATTTTTGATTAGAGGGATATTTCACACATCTGCAGTAATGTGAGTTAGTTAACATTTGTCAAGCTTTTTCTGTATATCAGACACTGTTCTCATTTGTGTGTGTTTTCACATTGAATCTTCAGAGTAACCCAGTGAGGTAAGTACGGTTATCAGCATTATGTAATTGAGGAAATGGTGTTGAGCAGAGAAGTTAGGAAACTTGCCTAGGGTGATAATACAGTTAGTGAGTGGCAGAGCCAGTATGCAAATCTTGGCAGTTGGTCTCCAGAACCTGTAATATATTACCTCACTGACAGCCTAAACATTTGCAGTTATTGTACAAAATAAATGTAAGCCATACCTGTATGAGCAATGTGAATATTATCAAGAACAACCTCTAAAACATTTGAAGAGAGGATTTGTTGTATTGTTTTTGGTGTTTCAAGTAAGCAAACTGCGAATGCACAGCAAAGACATGGTGGAGTAATCTACCAGGCCAGCACTCCCACAGACAATAAATATAGATTCTGAGCAAAATACCAGAAACAACTACCCAACAGCTCTGGAAACTGAAGAAAAAGCAGGAAAATTTTGGATGGGCTATGAAATTTGGAGGAGACAGGCACAAGCTAAATTTAATGCTCTTACACCTTTGACCTAAGTGGTAGCTATAGTCCTGACACAACTGTAGGACAGCTAAAACTGCAACAGAAAGCCCACTGTCTATCTGGCCTGGACAAGTGAAGAATAAGGTCTGGTATAACCACAGCTTCTAGATGGTAAGGGAGAAATCTCAGAAGGGGGAGCTAGAGAAGAGGGTCCTCACATTTATAGAAGAACTCAGCCTATTGACCCCTGCACTATGCAAACAGAACAAGTCGAAGATAAAGCCAGATTACCCACTAAATTAGTAAGGACAGACTTTAATCAGTACTATATTATACTATTGGAATAAGAAGAGTCCAGCATAAACTGAACTTCAATTTGTATTGAACTGACTGGGTGTTTTAAAGGGAGGATGAGAGAATAGGTAGGGGTGAGGGCGGGCTCAGTCAGGGAAGTATTATATTAATAAATGTGAAAGGGCAGGTCGGTCCATGTGAAACCCATTTGGGTTTGTTAACTGGTTCTTATCCCCAAGCTAGGTTCTCACCCTCATGCATAGACTGGGACACAGGGACTGTGTCTTCAGGTGTTGGCTGGAACAAAGAGTAAATTCTTTCAGCAAACTTGAATTTTCTCAGACAAGCACTTCGGGGGCTAGGCTTATCCTAGGGATGTGACCTTGAGTTAGAAACAATGTCTGTGTATTCTAAGTCTTTACAGGCAAAGGTTTAGGGCTAGTAGAGAAAGGGCTCAGAGGAGCCTGGCTAGAGTTTAGTCAAAGGGAATCTGTCAGACAAGTAGTTTACAGTTTAGCCTAATGCAACTGAATTGAAATTTGAACTGCCACCGCAGGGCAGTTCTTCAGGTGGCCTTGGACCAACCCACTTCTCCCCACTTCCTCACTTGTAGTTGTCAAAAAGAACCATAGAATGTGCTGAGAATGCAAACTCTTTAGAGGAGGGACTGATAGGAACTGCCCAGGTGATGTTCAGTCCCATCCTCCTTCCCTAAGACAGGGTTTCCTTCAACACTTCAGCCCAGTATGTCCTGTGTCCCCTGGGTATAAAACCTATGCAGGCTGCTTTCCAGCCTGCTCAGCTGTGGTGCAAGTAGGACACATGCAATGGGAACTCCCATCTGCCCTGGGCAGTTTTCCTGAACTTTGGGGGACTGCCTTGCCATGGATGCTAGGCTTCTGTTGTCCCTTGCTGCCTATCTGTAAGTAATAAATCTGCTTTGTGTAATTTGTTGTATATGAGTGTTCTGCCTCACCAGACTCAGGTTGGTAACCAGTGCACAAGAAACCTTCACAAAAACTCTCGCAGTGAGCAAGGTTCAGGCTGACAACCATAGCTTTTTGATGATGCTGGCAGGGCAATATCCCTCAGTCTCTGGCCCAGGATGGAGACGGAAGTCCCAAGGCACAGGGTTTGGACATGCAAGTGGATATTTTATGAGGGAAAAGGAGTGAAAAGTGGTTGGACCCACCACAGATAGTGAGTTGACTGCATGGATGGTGGCAGAGAGAAAGGAATGGAAATAGCACAGCACACAATCCCCTGGTTGTTGGACACAGTCGGGCCAGAGAGCTCATAAAGTGGGTACTACTCAGATGGACACCACACTGAGTGGAGAACAGTAAGTTAAGGTGGTAATTCAAAACCTGCTACAGATAAGAATGTTACAAACCACCATGTTACAATGTACAGGCCCAGTTTGGCTGGTCAGAAAGCCTTTGAGGCATGGAGACTAGCAACTGACTGCCAGAGGCGGAATGCCAACACCACATGAGCAGGAAACCAAAGAAGTATTCCAGATAATATCAAGCGAAAAGTGTTGGTCTTGGCAGCACCCACTCAGAAAGGAGGCCCAACAGCTGGTAGGCCTCTTGGGTACTCAACACAGCATACACCCAACGTGGGTGTTCTTTTGGCTCCCTTAGTCAAGGTAAGGTGACCAACAAAGCTGCCAACTTTGAACAGGGCCCTTTGCAGCAGAAGGCCTTAGAAGTCATTGAACAAGGTGTGGCCCAAACACTGCTTTTAAAACTTTTAGAGCCTGCTAACCCTATGCAGTGCTGTGTGTCCATAACCACCATGCATGCTAAATGGCATCTGTGGCAACAGAAAATTGCCCCTGGGGTACACATGTCAGATGGTGGCAAGTTGCCTGAGGCAACCCCCAAATAGATCCCTTTTAAGTAGTAACACCTCTCTTGCTATTGTGTACTCGTGGAGGCTGAACATCTTAAGGCCAGAGTGCTAGATGTAACTCTGCTACTTGAACTGCCCGTTCTTGGATGCTTACAAACCCTACCAATAAATTTGGCCAAACTCAACAGAGCTCAATTATCAAATGGAATTGGTACATTCAAGACAGGGCCCAGCCAGAACCCCAAAGGATCAGTAGGCTCCATGAAGAAAGCTTACCAGAAGGTACCAAGTGATCCAAAGTGCATGCTTTAGTACTTGTGGTTACCTGTGGCCCAAGATTCAAAAACTTTCATAGTGAACATTGCATATATATATATATGTATACACACACACACACACACACACACGCACATCCCATATTTTCTTTATATCTGGATTGTCTCCAGTTTTTTGCTAATATGAATAACTGCCATAAACATCTGTGGCTGGCCAGGACATCTGATCCCTCCACTCTGGTGGGTGATTTCATCGGAAATGTCAAGTTTGTCAGGGACATGACCTCCCTTCCTGGACTGAAAGACTGAGGCCAAAAGGTCTGAGTCGATCAACAAGGGCAGTGAGGCTGCAGAAGTAGCAGCCTCAGGATAGACAGACGAGATCCCTATACCCACCTAGCCCAACCCCTATCCTACAGAGAGGGAACCTGAGAGATCTGGATGGGTGGGGGTGAGGCACTAACCTGTCGATATGCTTTTTACACACGGATGAAGCATCAGAGGTCTGGAAGCATAATACCTTGCTGAGGACCTCCCAAGCTGTGGCCAATGCCCATTGCCTGACAAAGTGTTCGATCTGCCATCCCCCACTTCATTCTGTCATAGACCACAACGACTAAGTCTCACCAATGCTATAATTGCATTAGCTCAGTTTCTTCCATATATTATTATTCATGGAGCCCCTACCCAATAGTCCAGTCCTTTTTTTGTTGTTGCCATTGGGATACTTATCCCTGTAATCAAAAAAAGTGCACTGAAGTACCAGCCCACCAAGGTTTTGTTAGTTGTGGTCCTGACATTTTGCCAGAGTTCCTTAAATTGAAACGGGGCCACAGCATTACTGACATCACAGTGTACACCAAGAGAACCTGAGCCCTCACTCACTGAGTAAGCAGCTGGGGATGGGGGCAGGGGGAGGTGCCCTGTTCTTTTATTTGCTTTTGTTTTGCCTGTGGACATCCAATTGCACTAGCACAATTTGCTGAAAAGACTAGCCTTTCTCCTAGGAAAACATTGAATTACTTTTGCACCTGTGTCAAAAATTACTTGGGCATATTTTGTAAGCCTGTTTTTAGGTTCTCTACTCTGTTCCATTGATCTGTGTGTTTATACCTCTTCCAATACCACAATCTTTATTGCTGTAGCTATATAATAAGTCTTGAAATCAGTTAAATTGATTCTTCCTACTTTATTCTTCTTTGTCAAAATTGATTTATTCTAGATTGTTGCCTTTCCATATAAATTTGAGAATGATCTTAACTGTATCTAAAAAATACCTGTTGGGATTTTTATAAGAATTGCATTTACCCTAGATATTAATTTGAAGAAAATTGACATCTTTATTGTTGAAGCCTGACAATCCATGGACATGGACTGGATGTCTCTCCATTTATTTAGATCTTTGATATCTCTCATCACTGTTTTATAATTTTCAGCATTCACATTCTGTACATGTTTTGTTAGACTTATACCTAAATACTTCTTTTGAGCTACTATAAAGGATATTGTACATTAAGCTTTAATGGCCATGAGTTCACACTATACATAAAGACAATTGATTTCTGTATGTCTGTCTTGTAACCTTTGTCCTGACTGAACTTACTAGTTCTAGGAGGTTTTTTGCAGATTTTGGAGGATTTTCTAGGTAGAAAGCCATGTAATCTGCAAATAGAGGCAGTTTTATTTCTTCCCTTTTGATCTGTATGCATTTCACTTCCTTTTGGGCCTTACTGCATTGGCCGGAACTTCCAGCACTATATCGTATAAGAATGGTGAGAACCAGTATACTTGCCTTGTTCCCACAATTAGGGAGAAAGCATTCCATCTTTCTTCACTAAGTATAATGTTAACTGTAGGTTTTTGGTAGATGCTCTTTATCAAACTGAGGAAATTTGCTACTACTCCTAGTTTGATGACAGTTTTTACCATGGATGTGTGTTGAATTTTGTTAATGCTTTCTCTGCATTGATTGATATGATCATGTGATTTCTTCTCTAGCCTGTTAATATCATGAATTACATAGCTAGATTTTTAAATACTGAATCAGTCTTGTATCCCTCAAATAAACCCCATATGGTCATGGTGTGTGTAATTCTTAAATATTGCTGAATTCTATTTGCTAATAATTTGGTCATGATTTTAATGTTTATATTCATGAGGCACATGGCGTATAGTTTTTTCCTACTGTCTTTGGTTGCAGGGTAATACTAGCTTCATGGAATTGAATTCGGAAATGTTCCCTCTTCTACACTCTTCTGTTTTCCAGAAGATTGCACAGAACTAGTGTTAATTCTTTAAATATTTGGTAGAATTCTGTGAAAACATCTGGGCCTAGAGATTTTGGGGTGGTGGTTGTGATAAAATTGTTAGTATAATTTCCTTAATGGTTAAAGGATTATTTAAATCATCTGTTTTATATTGAATGAATTGTAGGAGTTCGTATTTGAGGAATTGTTCCCTTTCATCTAAATTGTCAAATTTGTGTGTAGTCATACTTCCTTATTATTACCCTTTTTTTTGTCTTCAAATTCTCCAGTTGATATCCTGATATTGGTAAATTGTTTTTCTTTTCTTTTTTTTCATCAGTCTTGCTAGGTAGAGGTGTGTCTATCTATTGTCTATCTATTCTATTGATCTTTTCAAAGAACCAGCTTTTTGTTTCATTTGCTTTCTCTGTTTTCTTTCTGATTTCAATTAATTGATTTCTGCTTTTAGCTTAATTATTTCCTTTCTTCTGCTTGCTTTGGGCTTACTTTGTTCTTCCTTTCTTAGTTTCTTATGAGGAAAGCTTAGATTATTGATTTGAGAACTCTTTGTTTTTCTAATAAGCAGTTAATGCCATAGTCATCCCTCTTAAGTAATCTTTTAGCTTCATCTCACAGATTTTGACATGTTGCATTTTCACTTTAAGTTCAAAATTTTCTAATTTACCTTGACATTTTTTCTTTGACTTATGGTTGTTTTGGAGTATATTTCTTAATTTTCAAATACTTTATAGTTCCCAAGTGTCATTTTCATCCTGAGTTCTAGTTTAATTCTCTTTTGGTCAGGGATCATACTTTGTATCATTTCAATTTTTAAAAAATGTTTAGAGAGAAACTGATAGATGTAAATATTTCTATTAGGAAACAAAAAAGTTATAAATTTAGCAGTCTAATATTCTACCCTAATCTTGTGTTCTAAATAAATAAGAACACAGTAAACCCAAATTAAGTAGAAAGATGGAAATAATAAAGGGTAGAAATCTACAATACACAAAACAATGGAGAAAATCAGTGAAACCAACATGTGGTTCTCAATCAACAAAATCGGTATATCCCTAACTACCATCAAGTAAACTGGAGAAATTGCAAATCACTAATATCAGGAATGAAAAAAGAGTCAATACTGTGGATCTTACCTAGATTAAAAAGGTACAACATTATGACCATATGCCAGTAAATTTGATAACTTAGACAAAATGGAAAAATTCTTTTAAAAATACAAGTTACCAAAATTGGCAAAAGAACAGAAAAATCTGAATAGTCTCACATCTACTAGTAAAATTAAAATTATTATTAAATGTCTTTCCACAAAGAAAACTCCAATCCCATATGGTTTCACTCATAAATGTTACCATTCAAGGAAGGAACAACATGAGTCTTACACAAAATCTTTCAGAAAATAGAGGAGCAGGGAACATATCCCAGCTTGTTTTATGAGGCTAGTATTGCTCTAATATTAAAACTTGACAAAGACATTACGAAACAAAGAAATTAAAGGACAAGAGTCCTCATGAATATAGAAACAAAAATTTTTAAACTATTAGCAACTTGAATCTAACAATATATGAAAATAAGCCATTTCCAAGTTGTTTTGTCAACAGATGGTACTGACAGCTTGGTATTTATATGAAAAAATGTAAACATTGACCCTTCACAACATATACAAAAAATAACTAGAAATGAATTATAGGCCTAAAAGTAATAGCTATATTTTTAGAAGAAACCATATTAATCTTATAGTATGCAAAATTTTCTTAGAACACAAGCGCAAAGAAAAATTGATAAATTGGACATCAAGTTGAAAATATCTCTTCAAAAGAAAAAACAAGCTACAAAATAGGAGAAATTATTTGCAATGTACATACTTGACAGAATCACCTCCTAAGTACATAAAAAACTCTTGTAACTCATTTGTTGATATTTGCATGAATGTTAAACTACTAACACCTTAGCGTAAATCAAGGTAGTGCAACGCACTGTATTTGTAGTGATTGCATTTTTTCACTGCCATGCATTTGAATTTTTCTAGAAAACAGCAGTTTCACTTAAGCATCTTTGATGAAGCTATAAAAACCATTACATTTTTTATGTCTCAACTCCCTGAGTATGTGTCTTTAATAATCTATGTGATGAAATGAGAATTATATATAAAGCACTTCTACTGCATAGCAAAACATGATGGTTATTTTATAGAAATGCAATTGTTTTTTGGGGGCTGAAGTAAATGCTTTTTTTTCATGGAATACCATTTTTACTTGAGCGAATGACTGACAGACAAACTATGGTTATTAAGTCTATGGTATTTGGTAGACATTTCTCAAAAAGGAACAAAATGAGCCTGTCACATAAACCTGACATATTTGTTGCCAATAATAAAATTGTAGCTTTCAAATGAAAATTAGAATTTTGGCAAACTTGTATTCATCATTGTGAACTTGACATCCTTTTAATTCTTCAAGACTTTTCTAATAAAACTGGTGGCAATATTAACAATGAGGTTTTCTTTATATTGTATTATGAAATGTGTTAACGTTTAGAAGATAGGCACAACTTAGTGGATAATATTTCCCAATGACCAATGCGTGATGTTACAAAGTCACTATGTGGGTAAAATAACCATTCAAAGTGCAGGATTTTAATATTACAGAGTACAAAAAGTTTATTGATATGGTTTCAGATTCCCCACATTGCAACTAAAATTTGAGAACCTATTGTTGCATTTTGTTGTTAGCATTGAGAAAGAATATCCACATTATTTGAAAAGACTCTTAAAAATACTTCTCCTTTTCCACTTATTTGTTCTCAATACTAGGTGGGGAACTTTATTTGCCCAGAGCTATACAGACTGTGTAGCTGACAAGCCCATACTTTCAGCCACTATCCCATCATAGTGAGTTGGTTATACTCCTGGATTTGTGCCTGGAGCTGAGATAACATTTACATTCCCCCAACATAGAAATACGAGATTCTCTTGTTTCTTGTCATACATGGGTGGTAGTAAGGAGAGATATATTTAAATCCATGGTAAGAAAGGTTTTGGTTTGGTCCTGAGACTCATGTCAGTGGTTTATTTTATGCTAATCTAGTGAGATAAAATAGCTACCAATGCTAAATGTATGAAAGAATGGTAGGCATAAGCTGTCGTTTCTTTTGCCACCAAAGACTTAACTTTTCTTCTTTAGAAAGAGGAAAACTATGTATTGAGCCCTCACATATTACCTGTTACAACTTTACTTACATGGTTTGTAGAATGAGTTGTGTTACTTGATGATCATTAAGTATCTTCTAAAGCTCTATTAAACCCCAAGGATTACTCCTGCTCCATTCTGTGTATTAGTCCTCATGTACATTATACTCTATTTAAACAGTTTGGCATCCTAAGGCCTCTATTGCTTGCTTTCCAGGGTTCCAGTCTGTCTCAGACTAACTGGCTGTATGAATCCTACTTTCCATCCAATCCAAGCAGCTGCTGCTCCCAAACACAGAGCTTCCTTCTTTGTCTTTGCTCATGTTCTTCCCTCAAGGTGGAACAGTCATTCTATACCAATCCTATCAACAGTGTGCTCATCCTCAAAGGTTCTGCTCAAAGATCACCACTTCTATGGATCCTTCTCTATTCCCAGCCCCTCTTATAAGACATTTAGTAGAAAATATTCTGTGATAATAGCATTGTAACTGAACACGTCTTAATTCTTGTAGGAGACTGCAACTCAATGCTTCTCCTTAGCACCCACCTTGCCTATTTGATGCCTCGATCTCAAGGATTATTTGTTTAATGAGTATAGTGAATCATAAAAGTTAAAGATGAAAGATTCTGGGGGGTTACTCAGCTCCTGTGCCAACTGTATGGATTAGCCAATTGACTAGTATAAGATTGTTTGACCGAGGTTCACTCTCTGAAAAGTTACTGTTAGGATTTTGTCATACACCCATGCTTGTAATGAAGTCTCACAGTAAAATGTTATAAGCAAATATTTCATGCTGGAAACTTTTTTCCTCCAAAGAATTAAAAAAAAAAATCACTGGTATGAGCCCTTTTATATATTGCAGCTATTATTAATACTTCCTATTCTATTTTTGTATGTGTGAAAAGTATATAAATTGCCTAAGCTATTATATTCCAAGGTTGAAAGATTTTTATTTTCATATCTTTCAACTTTAATCAAAGACAAATTTTTAAATTCCTTAGTAATTTAGTTATAGAAGTCTACTATATTGCTAATTACTTAGGATTGAAAATTCAAGGCAGATGTTAACTTGAAGAAAAAAAAAAAACTAATGGGGGAGAAAAAGATTTTTATCCTGAGATTGCGTCTAGCTCAGCATAAGGAAGCGGGTATTAAACATATCCTGATTACCTCTGCTTTTGGGGACCAGAAAGAGCATGAATAATTTACTTTCATAAATAATTCCAATGCTTTAAGCCTTATCTTCCGTACACTTTCTCACATAATTTCCATCAGGACCAAATGGACCGAAAGTGCACTGTGCTGCTACTCCGTGGCCCATGCTATCCTGGCGGGTCGCTACCAAAAATTTAGATGGAAAATGTGGATTCAGGGTAAAGAGAGAAAAGAAAGGAAGAAAATGAGGATACATTGGCTGCACATAGTTTCATCTATTATCTCATTTTAACAACTCAGCAAAGTTGATACTATCATTCACATAGACAAGAAAACACAGCTCAAAGAAGTTAATTTACTTCCTCAGCTGAAGTACAGCAGAATCAGAATTTGAATATGTCTCTTTGCTTCCAAGGTGTATGATCTTTCAATTACACAAGTGTTTATAAAATGCTATTTAATAACATAAAAGCTATTTAAAGGAAAAAACCTTTCTATACAGATTTAAATATATATGAGCATAAACTTGGAAATGGACTTCTTTTGCCTTTTGTTCCTTTAAAACTAAAAATCAGAAAGTAGACAATAACTAACACAAACAACCACAAAAACAAAATTTAGCTCAACATCTATTTAATTATGCAGATAAAGGGGTGAATAAAATTATTGCTTAGAGTGAGACTAAGATATTCTCTGCTACTGTGCAGGCCCTTTTAATTTTAACATGCTACCATGTAATTACTCATTCCCCCACCACTTTTCTCAGTAGAAACCACTGTATAACCTTGTACAGTGTGCTATAATGCCATTTGGTCATCACGTACTAGGAACACACCATGTTCATATTAAGAACATTTTCTGTTCTTTTATTCTATGGCCCATTGCATTAAAATACCCCTACTTCGTGTTAAAGAAATTGTTATACAATTATAAATATATAAAGGCAAGCGATGAAATCACCATGCAGTGCTTAAGATACACACTATCTGTTGAGATGAGCCTCAAATATGCATGTTCTTATCAAAATAAAAGCACAAAATTTACAATATTGAGACGTTTATAGACCCTGAGAATGTATTCTAAGACCCTTCCCCAAAAGTCCTCAAACCGTGGTTTGAGACACATGGCACTCTAGCCTATGGCAGATAAACTTGCATAATTTAATGGCACTCTAGCATATGGAAGATGTGCTTGCTTGTATAGAGGGTCATTATTCTCTGATGATGTTTCCTTCCACAGTAGCGTTTTCCTCAGTGGATTTTTACTGGTATGTCTCATCTACGTTCCACTGTACTTCGTGTAAAGTAAAGCTTCTTCCCCATCTCCCTGAAAGGTGACAGTTTCCAGAACATCCCTACCTGTTATTTGGGACTGAGGAAAGCTAGCTAGAATAGCTCTTCCCATTTGGGTCAAGCTTGGAATTTCTCAAAGTCTTTTACCAATCCTAAATGTAATATAATCTCTTGGTCCTTCTCTTTTATAATGTGAAATTGATAATATTAATTTGGTAGATTGATAGAAAAATTAAATCAGAACATGGAAAATATTCTTGTACTTTCTCAACACATACAAGGTACTAAAAATGTTAAGCCCCATCACTACTAGTATAAACTAAAATTATTCTATAATATTCCAAATATACATTTCCAGTTATTTTATCATTTTGTCATACAGGTTAATTTGTCACCCCAACTAAACTAAACTCTTTGGACTTGCAGAGTAGACTTATTCTAGAATTTTCAATGCCTAACATAGTGCCTAGCACTTAGTAGTTTTTCTACCCATGAGAAATTGCTGAATCAGTAAATTCTAGCTAATGTTTCTTCACATTTGATGTATAATGCCTTGGTGTGAAATTCTGTTGTACCTAAAATTTTATTTTTGACACCCCCTTCCTACTCTTTTTGAATTCTCTTCCTTCTACTTAACACAACGCATGAAATATAGTAGGAAATGATTGCATAAATTAAATCCCACCTCCACCCAACTCACATGCACACAGCTCCTAATAAGGTCATCTGATTGGACCCCATTTATTTTCCGCATGATGCTATTTAAGCCTCTCAAGAGGTTAAGGAACTTCTGCAACTTGTCTCTGAATGCCCAACACAATTCTTTCTCCATTATATGTGCTGCCTAACTATTCAGTCTGTGTCCTAGTCACTTCGATTTTCCTTTTCTTTCTTTCTTTCTTTTTTTTTTTTTTGCTATTAAACTTTCCATGCTCTTTTATTTGTCCTTTTCTTTTGCCTGGAAGCCCTTTATTCTGATTTCTGCCTAGAAATTATCACAGTATCTTTCAAGTATCAGACTAAATGGCATGTCTGTTGAGGCCTTGCTGCCAGATTGAGTGAGATGCTGCCTCCCTCCATACTTCTTCAATATTGTCAAGACCTCTCTTGGAGCACTTACTATATTCTATTCTTTCTACTGGTGCTATCTCTCTGTAGAGCAAGGAGGGCAAGGACAATATTTAATATATCTCTTTATCCTGAGTCCCTGGCACAGTGCCTAACAGAGTGGTCAACAAGTGTTTCTTAAATGGAAAGTGTTACACTTGCAAAAAAGTTTTTCACTTTTATTAGATAAAGATTAAAGAGTTTATAATTAGGGAAATCTCAAGCTCTTGGACAAGAGGTAGAGCAGATGTTCCTTGCAGGAGGTCCATTATGGTACTTGTAACCAAACCACAAGTGGTCTATTTGTAAGACATATCTATAGTCATGGAGGCTCTGATTACTTCTAGGTGAGAGCGGGAAATGAATGAACCCTTACTGGAAGCCAAAGACAATGTCATTCCAGGCAAGAGGGAAGAACACAGAAGGCATGAAAATGTGGAAGAACCCTGAATGTTGGGGGAGTGAAAATATTTCTATTTGCCAGGACTATAGATTGTGAAAATGGAATCAAGAAAAGCAGCTAGAAAGGAGTCCAGGACCGGAGTGAGAAAAGTCTATTTGCCTTTACACTCTGTCCTTCTCACAAATCTGACTTGACTGGAAAATTAGAATAGCCTAAAACATAAGGAGAAAATGGTCAAACAGGAGAAAAGCAATGTGACAAAAAAATGTTAAATGTGGCTGTGGATGTGGACCCCTGATCTAACCTTGAGAATTTAGCACAATCGTAACAAGAGCAATAACCAGAGACATAATTATAATTTTCCTGAATGGGAAGAAAAATACTGCAAAGGCAAATCAAAGGTGTTCCCTGTATTTTACGCAAAATCAACGAAAAAGGAACCATACTAAAAATTACCTTATTCATAGCTACATTTGGAAGTTGATATATTCAAACTCAAATTCAAGGTGTGGAAATTGTTGATTCGCTAATTTTTAAACTGCAGGTACACTGTGAAAAACTACTACACCTTTTGCTACCTCCTGCTTTGTCCACCTTAAAGGTCCACCACAACAGACCTAACTCAGAAACCCAAGATGGAAATAAAGTTTGGCCTACATTAGGTGCTTGACCCTATAGAGAGTCTGGGCGACAGTCTCAGAATCAACAAGTCACTCCGGGGCTCCACTCATCCCGTTACCCATGCCTCAGGTACTCTTTCCTGCTTCCCTCCTGAAGCTACTCACTCAAGTCTTGCTGACTGTAAATCTAATTTTCACACTTTCACATGGTCTCCTTTTGGTTTTTAATCACTGGCATGCTCTTGTAGGTCTTTTGCCAGTACTTCCACAGGCGTTATGCCAAAAAACTACAGTCTTTTTCCAAAACCTTGCTCCTGCCTGCTCCCAGGTCCAGCCTTTGTTTCTAAAACTAGAGCCCAGGATAAGCCTTTCATCTGCTTGTCCGGAAAGGGAATTTGGAACTTTATAATATTTACAGCTGGAAATAGTAAGCAATTTAAGTCGTATATTTTTTCTTTCTCTAAAAGAAAATCAAAAGTTTGAAAGAGTAATGCCAAACTAATCTAAGTAGGCATAGTTACTGCAAGATCCCTTAAATAATGACGCTCTCTAACATATCACAGGAAACATCAAATAAGTCAGATAGAAAGACATGTTGCACATTAAGTTTATAAATGTAGCAACTGCTACAATGAAATGTGCTAAGAAATGAAAGAATTTCTTAGCACTGAATCTTTTAGAGTGAAAAACAACAGTTTAATGTGTTGATACAAAGGCCTATTTTAGCCATGTGTAATTTGTGACAAATTCCACTGAGACTGCAATTAGTAGCCTTCATGTTTTTACATTTGTTTTCCTGAGCACACATGCTCATAGATTTTTCAGTTCTAGTTTTTAACTTCTCACCCAAATTGTCACTCTTAATCCAATTCCTGTTTGCACTAAAAGCATGCCATTTCTAGTGGTATTTTTGAAGAGCATGTACATATTATTCAATGTTAAAAGGTTTCAGAGTGAACTTTTTTGAATAAACACACAGCTTCCTTTTGATCAGTTTGATTCAGAATACGGAATAAGCAGGCAGCAACCGTTAGAGAGGAAGTGGCATCAGTTTAAAGATCACTTTTTTTAAGATAATATGAGGCAAGCTATAGTTAAATACTTCTGCTATCTGCCATTTCCTAAGAAAGCAGAAATGCCCCAAACAACATGTAGCTTTTGTATTCTATTAATATACACATATGAAACAAAATTAGGAAGTACTAATAACATTGCTAGCATTTTAGAATTTTACCAGGATATTTTGTCTTTTCAAACTTTCAATTATATCATTATAATTATTTTAACTATTTTATTTATTCTTAGTTGTAAGAAAAACTGTGTACATGTGCACCAAAAGAAAATCAAAATTTATATTTTATACCCATAAAAAGAAAATTATCCTTCCCACTCTTCACATACATTTCTATTTCCAGAGTAATCCCTTTAGACCATTTCTATTTTAGTCTTACTTTCCTACTTAATATTAATTTCCTAATTAACTTATATTCCTAATTAATATCCAATTCCCTCTTTCCATTGTGTCAGTATCATAAAGTTATTTGAGCAAGTTTCTCTTTGATCTAGGAGATATGGAAGAGATTCCCCTATTTATCTGTCTTTGAACAGAAATGCCATCATGCATTCTATAACTTATTTGCATTCTTGATTGAATATCGTAATAGATCTACTCCTTGTTATGTAGTACACTTACCACAGCTAGATATGTCAAATGACTTTAGCCTAAGACAATATTTATATTGGAATGACATATAACATTGGTTCACTCTGATTTTTTTCTCATTGGTGATATTCTTTTGTCTATCACTCTTATTGTAAACATAAGACATTAGCTTATCTCTGATGACATTCAATTATTTTTATAAAAGAATTCAAGGCAACATTTTGTCAGGTTGTCTGCTACTTCTCACATACCTAATTATTTAAGTTTCAACAATCAATAGCATGGTTTTTACATAGTTTGAAAAAGAAACTCTGTTTAGGCAATGTTGGATCAATTTTGCCATGGTCCACTCAACTACCTCACTCTCCCCTAGGAGGAAAGAAAATTATAGTCTGAGGGAGGAGCAAACTTTCTAGGTCCCAGCCATCTTACAAAGGTTTTCTTAGTCAAACACAAACCTGCATTTCTCTTTATTTATGATTGCTTTCAGAAAAATACTACATATATTTGTTTCTTTTTCTTTTACTATGTGAAGTTTCAAAAGATTTGGAAAACAATATGCAAAAACATGATTTCATAGGAGAGTAGTATTATGAGTGTTTTTATATTAAAATAATTTGTCCATATTATTGCTATAGTAGTATAGTTCATGTTTTTTAAAATGATGTTTATAAGCATAACATTGTTAAGAAGTCTAGGAACAACCATAGTTTGTATCTGAATGGGATGCTAGGACATAAAGGAAGTTTGTTGAAGTAAGTTGATTCAACTCAAAAGAAATCTAGTCTGTAACATGACATTTTCCTGCTTTCCTACCCCAACTGTTTTGTTTCCAAATCAGCCTACTTTGAGCTGATCATACACATTTATATCAATTTATTAGCCATCCACATGAGGATAAGAGAGGAAGATTCTAACAGTAATGAGAGTGGATGGTCAGAAGGTCCACCTACATACGGGTAAACATGGAACTTTTAAACACCTCTAGTAGTTAAAGTAAATAAACCAAAATATCACTGAATAGAATATTGTATATTAAATAGTTCTTCAATATAAAGCAGAAAGAATAAGGTACTTAAAATGCAGAGATGAATATGCTTAAATCTCTTAAAATAATATACCAAAATCAGGAATTAGGCTTTTCCTTTTATATCAATACTTATGAAAGATGATAAACTTCATGAGACAAGAAATACATGATTAAACCAAACAATAGCCTGAAATAAAACAGCAATAAGGGCAAATTTAAAAGAAACTGCATGAGATAAGAAAATTCATAATAATACTAAAAAGCAGATAGAATTAAAATTTAGAAGCAGTTCAGTCTGAAAATTCAAATCAATATTGTGAAAAACAAATGTAAGTTACTTTTTCAGTTATAGAAAAAAGAAGAAGAGAGGAAAAGAGCTGAAAGAATTAATAAAAGTGAAAAATATCTTTAACTCAGAGTTCAGCCAAAAGAGACTTAATATACGATTAGTTCCTGAAGAATAGTCCAGAACAAAGGGACAAGAAAAAATAAAGATGTAAAGAAAGAATGTTTTCCCAAGGTGAACAAAAGCTTGAACTCAAAAGGTTTTGGTGTTTTTAATTCTTAATAAAGAGAAAAACACCCAAAGAAATCCTTTAAATATAAATAAAAACATATAAGCATATATATATAAATTCAACAGTTTTACATACGGATGTACTTTATTTAAAGTATAAATAATCACATAAGAATTTTGGCAAAAAATGCCTTATAAAGGACAAATATCCTGACTGGTCATTGATATCTCCTCTACAATATTATACAGCAGAAGATATTTGAATAGAATCTATGTGAGAAAGAGTTGTAACATAAATTCTATATTCAAGTTGTTAATCATGTGAGAAAGCAATAGAATGCCACTCCTAGTTATGCAAAGTTTTTAAAAAAAAAGTATCATCCACATAGTCTCCCCAACAAAACCAAACCAGAAATAATTCCAAGAAATAGTCCAGCTACTCAAGGGATGAATCAAAATACAGAATCAAATAGGGAAGTTGCAGTTTAAAAAACTTAATGGTAACCACTAAAATCAACATTGTTGAATTTATTATTATTATTTTTTAGAGAGAGGGTCTTTCTCTGCTACTCAGGCTGCAGTGCAGTGGTGTCATCATAGCTCACTGCAGCCTTGAACTCCTGGGCTCAGACAATCCTCCAGCCTCCCGCCTTAGCCTCCTGAGTAGCTGGGACTATATACTCATACTACCACACCCAGCTAATTTATTTTGTATTTTGTAGAGATCGGGTCTTGCTATGTTGCCCAGGCTTCCCTTGAACTCCTGGCCTCAGTGATCCTCCTGCCTTGGCCTCCCACAGTGCTGGGATTGCAGGCGGGAGGCACCACACCCAGCCAGTGAAATTATTTTTAAAGTAAGATTATAAAATAATGCAAATTTAAAAATTAATTATTGAAAGAAAGCGATCAATAGATTTTGAGATATATTTGGCCAACAAATACAGCATCATGGGCAGAACCAATCTTTGAGTTGTGCCAAAATGTCATATACTGTCTTTAAGGAATCACATTGCAGGAATGTTAGTTGTACGTTGCAGGGAGAGAGCTTTAATACTGCTTCCATGGATGTGCACTAACAAAGTCCTGATGTCCTGTTTGTCCATATGAAATGGGGTAAGGTAGATAGCTAACAATTTCTCATTCATATTTGTGCAACATTCCCTAGTAGGCACTTTAAAACTTTTTGCTTAATTCTTACAACATTCTTTTTTTAAAATTTTTTTTTATTACAGCATATTATGGGGGGTACAAATGTTTATGTATGTCGAAAGGCAGGTATTATGAGACCCATTGTGCAGATGTGGACAGTAAGAATCAGACTGGTTAAGTGCCCAAGAACACACAGACAATAAATGACAGAATTGATATTATAATACAGGGCTGTGTCATCCCAAAGCCTGGCTTTCCCTGTCTACATTACATCACTTCCTATTAACGTCCATTTAAATGGTTTTACCAATCACTTTAGTTGGAAAGGAACCTTTTTCTCTGTTTCATCCTAGACTAAGCTTAACAATTCCACATTGAGTGCAGCCTCCCTTTTTTCAATGTATAATGTATAAACTATCCAAAAGTATATTTGTTTCTCTAATTTTATTTAAAAAATATTTTTAGTTTTGACTATTATGGATACATACAAGTTGTATGTCTTTATTAGGTACATGTGATGTTTTGATACAGGCATACAATGTGAATTAAGTAAGTCAGGGTAATTGGGGTATCCATCACCTCAAGCATTTATCATTTCTTTATATTAGGAACATTCCAATTCCACTCTTTTAGTTATTTTAGTGTATACCGTAACTTATTGCTGATTAGTCACTTTGCTGTGCTATCAAATATTGTTCATTCTAACTGTATTTTTGCACCCACTGACCATTCCCATTTTATCCTCCTCCTCACTACCCTTCCCAGCCTCTAGTAACCAACCATCATTCTACTCTCTGTCACCACGAGATCGATTATTTTTAATATTTAGCTCCCACACGAATGAGAACATGCAAGATTTGTCTTTCTGCGCTTGACTTTTTTCACTTAACATTCTCCAGTTCCATCTATGTTGTTGCCAATGACAGAATTTCATTCTTTTTTGTGGCTATATCATATTCCATTGTGTATATGCACCACAATTTCTTTATCCGTTCATCCACTGATGGACACTTAGGTTGATTCCAAATGTTGGCTATTGTGAATAGTGCTGCAATAAATATGGGGGTGCAGATATATTTTTGATATACTGAATTCTCCTCCTTTGGATATATACCCAGCAGTGTGATTGCTGGGTCATATGATATTAATAGCACTATTTTTAGTTTTTTGAAGAACCTCCATACTTTTCTCCATAGTGGTTGCACTAATTTACATTCCCACAAATAGTGTATGAGAGTTCCCCTCGCCACATCCTCTCCAGCATTCGTTATTACCTTTTTGACAACAGCCATTTTAACTGGGGTGAGATGATCTTTCCAATACTGAAAATATGTTAAATAGCAAATTTTATTCTTAGAGTTTTTTGTGGCCTTGTAGTATAGTATGTCTTTGTCTTTTGTCTATTCTTTAATGAGTCCATTGCCTACACTGCTTCCAGTATCCTTCTAAAATACAGATCTGACCCTCTCATTCTGTTAAAACTCTGTATTTATTTTCTATTATCTACAAATATGTATATAAGCACAGTTATATTTTAACCTTAGTTGACACTTCCAGGCTCAATCTCCATCACACCATGGTTTCACTCCCACTTATGTGCTCCAGCCTCCAGTGGTACACATTCATTCATGCCCTCCCCCGTCACGCGCTCTTCTTCCTGATAAACTCACTCATTCTTTAAAGGCCAACTCAAGTGTGACTTCGTTTGCATGTCATGCATTTTCTTCATTCTCCTATAATTTTGAGCATTCTCGTATTACAGCCCTCATTACTTTGAACAGTATTGAATTGTTTGTATTTCTATATCCCAAATTAGACAACGAACCATTTCAGGAACAACACACTGTGAGTTTAGAAACAGTAATTTCATCTATGTTTCCCTAGCACATTAATGGAAATTGGTGAATAATCCATTTTTTTTTTAGTATGGGGGGGGTTTAGAATAAAAAGAGTAACTACAGTGCTTCAAACACTTCTAAATATTTTTAGAACCTAACTTTCAGTAATCAAAGTGATCAAATACTATTTTACTTTAAAAATTAGAACTGGTAGTCATAAGAATTTGACATTTAAGAATTTTTTTTTTTTTTGCCAACATAAACAGGACACTACCAATAACTTCTATGGTTCACCTATATCTAGTTTGAAACTAAATGAATCAAAAATGTAGCCTTTATAACATTTCTCTCTTTTTTTTTTTTTTTGGCTCAAGTTCTATATCCCTCTTTGTGTAGATAAGAGTTAAGCCCACAAAGAAACAAATGAAAACACTATTTAGGAAATTGTGGCTAATAAATTCAGAGTATCCTAAAGGAAAAAGAATTAAAATTTGACCAAGGAGAGCATAGTTTATGTAGACTAGGGTTATTCAGCGCATTTTCTTGTCATGGTGTAACTTATGTATAGATAATTTTTACTCTTGTCCTCTGGATTTATTACTTAAATGAGCTTTCCTGATCCATGAAAATTGCTACTAACCTTTTCATGCTCTGAATTTTCTCACCCTAGTCTACCAAGGGAGTCTGGCCAAGATGAACTTTAAATAACAGTGCTGAATATGTTTTATGGCCTGCCTCAATGCTAGAGAACAGAAACATTTATATTATGTGTGAAAACATTTGACATGGCTATCAAAAGCCTATTGGGGTGAGGGTACAAGAAGTGTGGGCCATGAGGGGCAGGGCCTAGAAAAACTGACCCTGAAACAGGCTGATTCTTGAGAAGGCACTGGTGTGGAACAGTCTTTATTCCGTTACCGAGAGATGCTGGTTAGGCAGTTATGGGCACAGTAAGGGAAACCCAGACATGATGGAATGCCCAGAGTTGCAAGAGTAACATGGAAGCTTCTCATCAGAAAAGTACTGGGTAACCTTTTATAAAAATCATTTCTGGGTTTAACTAAAGGGAACTCATCATCTCTGGGTACTTCTCTAGCTCTCTAGCTGTCCCTAGACAGCTTTTCTTTTTCCACCCTGCCCACACCAAAACACACACACAGCTCCGTGCCAAAGCAGGGAACAGTTTACTTACCCACTCTGAGTGACTCTTATCAGTATCCCTCAGCTACCTGGACTTTGTCCTCCCAAATCTTGTTCCCTGTAGGATATATAAACACTTTTTCCAAATCCTTGATGTTTTTTGTTCAGGTGGTTTTTGTGGTGTTTTATGGTTTTGTTTGTTTATAATTTTACTTTAATAAGCATCTTATTAAGTATAACACAGTAAAGAAAAGTGCACACAGCGTAAGAGTATACAGCTGGGTGGATTAGAGTGAACACATCCACCCAAATGTCTAGAGCCTGTGTTAGCTCCAGAATGTCTACATAGGAGGGGTTAGGGGTGGAAATATCAAGGGAGGTGTTCCTGGGGACTTGACCTGAAGTTGCATTTACACACACAGCTCCATTCCCAGGAAAGCAGAACATGAGTGGTAAATAAGACAGAAACTCAATCCTAGGAACTGGGTCAACGTGGAGACAAGAAAGGCTGGAGTAGGGAGGGAAGGTATTGATAAAAAATGAATTATGAATTACAGAGGGCATCAAAAGCTTTCTCTATTTCTTCACTGATCCTATAAACCAGTCTTGATCAGAAACGCTGAAAAGATTAAAACACTTTTAAATATGCAATATATTTTAATCCACATTTCTATTTCAAACTCACTTATTTTCTACCACCACCTTAGACAATGGGGCTTAACTTATCCCTATTTGTATATTTCTACAGAGTGCTTAGAGGGGAACACTCTGAGCCATGTGGATTAAAACAAAGAATTAGGAAAAGAATAGATGTGACTGGGGTTTACAATATCTCACTGAAACATACATACAGAAACCATTATCAAGCATACAGGCTTAAGCAAATCTACAGAACTGTGTCCTTCCCTGCAATCCATGAAAGTTTGTGACCTGCTAGGAGTACAGCTGCTTTGAAGGCAGGTAAGATTATTAACTCTTTTCATGTTATGTATCAGGCCTCTGACTCTCACTATTTTAACCAAAATGTAACAAAGAAAGAACAGGATTTGTGATTTTTGTTCAGTGTAATGATAGCATGTTGTTCTGATGAGATTTTTACATAAAAGAAAATGAGAGGCACTGAAGAAAACATAGATTGCCCAGGCAAGATTCAATGGGACATTCTTCACAGCCGATTACTAGCAGTGGTATTTCTTTAGAATGATGGCTTTCAAATTGTGTTCCATAGGGTTCCATAGATACCTTGCCATGGGATTGAGAGGAACCAAGTGGTTTTGAGTTCCAGTCCATGATTATAGCAGAGATGTTTCACTCTTTACTATTGAGTTATAGTTTTTTGTTGATTTTTTTTTGTAGAATTTGAATAAATTTAAAAGATTAAAACAGTACTTTAGAATAGGTAGGTAAAGCAGTACTTAGCTCTACTGTGTGTCTGTCTGTCTTCTAGCTCAGGGTGCCAGCAAGGAAATAGAAATGGGAAGGAAGAGATTTCAATTGTTGTCAGAAAGTTGTAATGAGAATGCATGGGGACTCTGGCCTCTCAGTTATATTAACAGTATTGTCCAGGGTGTCCTAAAGATGGTATCACATGAAAACAAAATTTAGCCGTGAAAGTCAACTCAAAATTTTAATTCATTCAACATCTATGTAATTTCTGCGAGGTGCCAGTTATTATCTTACTGTTAGAGAGAGAGAGAGGAAATGGGCACAGGCCGAGCCCTGCTGGTAGGGGTGGGAAGAGTAGATTAGTGGGAGGACATTTATTGGGGAAAAGAGGAACAAACACATAATCGAATATTTATAATACAATGTAGTCATTATTCAATACATATTTGTTGAATGGATACTCAAATTAATGCAAAAAAGTCTGTGAGAGCACAAAAGTGGAGCTATTTCCCTAAAGAAATCATATGGAAACCTGGTCTCAGTTGACAGGTTAAGAGTTTGCCTGGTGAGTTATGATTAAAGTTTACATGCTTCTGCCATTGCTCTCTTAGAACTGTATTCCAATTGTTAGTTCATGCATTCATTGAACAAGAGATACTCACTACCTTATCATATGTCAGAAACTCTGCTAAGTGCAGAGAACATTAAGATGAATGACATCAAGTGCCTATTCTGAAAGAGTTTACAATCTAATTCAGAGTTTTTTGACTTCTCCAAATTCTGGGGCTAGGCATTTTTTCCCTTTTGATTTCCAGATCTTAGCACAGTTCTTGGCATACAATTGGATCTCAGGAAATATATATTGAGTGCATGAATTCCCTTTACATCCCTGAAACATAATTTACTTGTCCCTTTGACTCATTTGAGCCTTATTATGTCATTGAGGGAAAAGAGAAAAGCTCCCCTCTGGGGAAAGCTGGCACCTAATGGTTCACAGAAAGCAATGGCTTAACATAAACATAGGAAATACCAAGAAAAACCACAAGGCCTTGAAGGCACCCATCAACACTCTCTTGTAAGCCAGTTTAGACTACCTATAGCCATTTTTGCTGTCCTATAATACCCTTTAGCTAATTGTAATACTAAAATCCCTGCCTTAGGGAGAATTATATCATTAACATAACACAGGTTGTATGACGGCATATGATGATTGTACTGTGCATGCTTAATATGTTTAGCCTGTACACATGCAAAAACGCTGGGAAAGAACCCATATCTTTTGCTAGGGAAAAATTTAAGGCGCCACAGCTGGCAGGCAGTGTGGTTTTACTCCCCCGAGAATCCCTGTGCCACGCAGAAGTGAGTGCCCTGTGTAAGTAACCTCTAATAACTCATCTATCTCACCAAGCTGGACTTGTCTGAGGCATTCTTTAGTTTCTGGACACTATCTCAGGTTAGGGGGTGGTTTTTCTATACTGTCCCATGCTTCTCCCAAAGCAGTCATCAATGCAAAGCTTTTTTTAATAGCCTTTCTATAATACTACACTGAGTAACTGGTCACTAGAAACTGATGCAGCAGGTCAGCAACATTGTTCACCCAATACATTTCAAAGGAAGAACACATGAGGATACTTCTAAGAATACCTAGATGATAAAATCATGCTTGGTCCCATGGACATACTTGGCCAGCCCTGAATACAAAAAGTTGCACAAATGTTATCTGTTGACAGTGGGTGAATTTGATAATGGAAAGGTAAGGTGGTAGTATGGAGAAAGGATAATGCATTTTAAGCACTAATAACTATAAACTACTATGCCTGTCAATTTTACAAATATTTTATCCTCACTTAATCCTAGCAACAATCATGTAAAATGGTGGGAGATATTCCAATTTTATAATGGAGAAAGCTGAAGCACAGGCAGGTGAATTAACTTGCTCAGAATGACGGTAAGAGGCACAATAGAGAAAGTTCTTTTTAAAATTAAATTTCAGCATCAAGATTCAGATATTTGTGGGAATCTGAAAAAGTAGCAATTTATAGGAAATGATGATAATTATTAGAAGTAAAGTTGTTCCCCTTTATTATAAAAACTAATTTAGTGTACCATCAGTGACAGTATTATGGTCAGTTTATTGTAATGCATTTTAAAATTTGTAAATCATACATAAAGCACATAGATGCTATTATATGATTTATTATGAAATATAGGTGTCAAAACTGTCTTTGCTGGGAATCAATTTATTCTCAAACAAGACTAAAATCCTTAACATTTAAGGAGTCATTTCACTTAGGAAGAGAAATTATATAGAAAGATTAAGAGATCTTTGTGCTTTGTAGTAGAAATGCCAAACAATTACATTTATTCGTAAATAGTTCAACTGAACCATTTGTCAAACAGAACACTTAAAGTCCTTGTTAGGTCATGGAATGGCAAAATCGTTTAATGCATGAGAAGAACTGAAACTACAGGAAAATTCAAAACTAACCAACTAAATAAAAATAGTCTAATAAGAAAAACTATTAAATGTTCCTTGCTGTCATTTTTTAGTTTTCTTAAATGTCAGGAACCTAATTTATCAGAAAGGTAATTATTTGGTAACACTCAATGTTTTTTGGTAAGGTTCACAAAAACTTATTCCTAAATTTTTCGAACTTCAATTTTTGGAATTGAAGTTCCAGTGAAGTCAGAATGAACACACTCCACCCTCTTTCTCCTACATAAAGCCACTAACTGAGAACTCGAAAGTATATTTGAAAGGGAAATAAAAACTCGAAGAATAACCAATATAGCCTTGACTTTCCTGTGTTGTTTTGTTCTTCCAGGTCACTCACCGTAGGTTTTAGGGTATCCCAAATAAGTGTGTGTGTGTGTGTGTGTGTGTGTGTGTGTGTGCGCGCGCGCGTTTGCGTGTGTGTAGAGAAAAATGTGTCCAAGAAATTCTCTCTCCTTTTCTAGCTAGAGGAAGAGGAGAGGGGGCCCTAGAATAGCTGTGGAAAAATTCCAGTTTCAAAAAAATTCTGCCAACCCAAGCCCTATGCAAGTCCCAGTCATGAGGCTGAATTTCCATAGCAACGATAGCAGCAGAGGCCACAGCCACCTAATTTGGAAAAGAAGTCCCTGTGGTCCAAAGAAGGTGAGGGAAATTCCAGTTATTTCTCTCTCTTGTTTTTCTCTCACCACCTTACTGCTGACATAGAAGTCATGGGAAATGTGTGACAGCATGGGAAACAAAAATTTTAGTTTCCTAGCCAGAGGATTAGGAAAAAGGATCTCTTGGATACAGAGAGTATGGGGAATGTCACAGAGAGGAGGGGAATGTCATAGAGATCCATGAATCTATGTATAAGGTCCCAGCTCATTCCCTGAATTACACATGCAGGGCACTGACCTGAGGTTGCTGTCATACTATAGTTTAAACCACTGCCCAGATTCTAGACTGGCACAAGTAGCACTGCATAAGTTTTGAAAACTAAATTGACATCTAAACTATAGTTTAAGGAAGACAGATTAGGACTTTCACCTAAACCTAATGAGGTTTGTTGCTACTAAAACAAAATGTCATTATTCTCTGAGGAAAAAGACAAAACTTATATCTCATAACATTATAAAGTTCTGGATACAACTGAAAATTACATGACATACAAAAAGAGTAAAATATCAACAAAATTCAGGATGATAGAAAATTCATAGATGCTAACTTGAGATGACACAGATACTGGAATTATCACACTTTAAAGCAGGAATTATAACCATGCATCATGAAGTAAGGGCAAATAATCTTGAAATGATTGAGAAGGTAGAAGTGCTCAGTGAAGATATAAAAACTATAAAAAAGAAACAAATGAAAATTATAGAACTGAAAAATGGAAATTTTAAAAATCACTAAAATGGCTCACTTGAAAAATAATAAAACACAGGAAAGAATTAGTTAACTTCAAGATAGACTGAAATTTTCTAATCTGAAAAAAAAGAAGAAAAAAAAGATTAGAAAAAATGAACGAAGCCTCATGGACCTGTTTTATACTTGTCAGTCTGTTATATTCTTTACAAATTATTCTTCGGTAATTTCATGCCTTTGTCTTATTTTCTAGAATAGAGACATTTAGAACTGAAAGAAGCAAGACTAGCCACCTACATAGTTTCCTTCTTATGTGTAATACTTTTTTTCCCTATTGCATTCTCAACCTCAAGCTGAGAATATTTGAATATGTTCAGATATATCCAGATTAGATAGCAATGTACAGCTCCGGTGTTTACAAAGTCTTCTTTTACGATGAGCCGAAATCTGCCTACTGTGTCTTCTACCCATTTACTTCTGTTTTGTTTATTAATCCACTTCCGTATGACAGTTTCAAATAAATGAGAGCATTCAGCATGTGCTCTGCTGAATTTTCATGAGGCTAACTAAATCCAATTTCCTCAACCATTCCTCATGTTTCAAGATCCCTCGCCATCCTAATTCAACCTCTTCTGTAAACTCTGTAAGTTACTTATCCTTAAGCATAGAGACAACTCTAAATATTTTTTTTACCTGTTCTGACATCCCCCTCACCAAAAGCATCTTGTCCAGGGTGGATATTCAAACAAATAAACAAATTGAATGATACAGATTAACTGGAAAGATAATACCTCAAGTTATTTAATCCTTTTCAAGTACTAATTCACTTATAGTATCCAAACCTTTTGATTTAATCCTCTTCTTCCTCAAATATAACGATTTGTGCATAAGTGTTATAGTGGGAATCCTGGTCCATTTGTAGGACTAATATTATTTATTAATGGTATCATTATTCTGTGAAATAATTTGGCAAATCGGGGTAATTCAATTTTTCATTCTTTTAGTTAGACGTGAGTGACTGATTCTTATTCTGATTGACATCACTAATGACACTGTGAGATTCAGCATTCTGTGTTCTGCTTCGAGGACAGCAAAAGGATAAACTAGCTGCCAATTTGATTGACATTTTATGCAAATGATATGAATCAATACATCTTGTGTACATGGCTCATTGAAAATTATAATTGCGTATTTAAAAATGTATACAAGCCATATTTTATATTGGCAGCATGTGTTTTGTGGATCAAGTAACACATGACAGGAAACAAACATCCTTACATTGCTAAGGAAATGAGGCTTCTGGCTATGTTAAAACACATAATTGTTTTTTAAGAATGAAGAGTGTCCACTTCAGTGAGAAATTTTAATTATTAAATTCTGTATTTAACTCTGAGTTCCACAGAGAGCTGCAGTCCACATCCTTTGCTAACTTAAATAGCAATTTGGTTTGGAAATTACAATGATATGAGGTTTATGTCATTAGGAAGAAAAACTCGTCAAACTAATTCCCAGTTTCTAATTTACTTTAGGAAATGATTAATGTTGAAAAGACTAGTTGGAAAGAAGATTGATGAATTTAGTTTTCTCATGGAACACTGAGGTTGTAAAAATAAGTCAACTGATTTATCATTTTTATGTTGTGTGTACTTCCTATCTTAATGAAGATGTTGACATTTTGTTCACTCAATTTTTATTATTTTATGGTTCACTAAGACAATAAACTTTCTTAGAGTTTTCATCTTTGGTGAGGAGTTTAAAGGTCATAATATACAACAGCAAAAGCTTTAGGGTCACACACAAGTGTAAATCCCAACTCTGGTTACCTATTAGTTATGTGACCTTGGTCTGGTTTTATTTTACTTTTACTAGCCAAATTTTTCTCATGTGTCAAATGAGAGTGGCAGTAATAATCACTTCATAAAATTGTTAATATTGAATGAGATAGTATACTTCCACACTGTGAATGTTCTTCGCTACTCTCATTATATTTTGGATGGAGTAAGATTCAGGAGGTTTGGTGCAATTAAGATTCTTTGACTACAAGAGAAAAAATGACTCTAACACAGATGTTTATTAACACTTGGAGAACAGTGAGAGAGAAAAAATTCAGCAATTGTGAATCCAAAGGCCCTCCCAACTTCTTAACACAAAACACAATACAGTGTCTTGTGGAGAGAAGATGTTTGATAATTCTTAAAGAGAAAGATGCTGTGTGTTTTTCTTTTGGGCTTCAGGGAGAAAACCTATAAGTAGACTACACTGTAAATATTTGACATGCGGTGATCCCAAAATGAGAAGAAAAGAAAATGAATGTTTAATTTTTACATTACCAAACTCTGTGATAAATATTTGTTCAATGGTGTTAGTATCACCATTATCATAATTTTCATCATTACTCTAATAGTAATGATAGCTACCATTTATTAAGCACTTATTATAAAAAAAACTTGATACATGCGGTTCAGTTTAATCCCTACAATGACCTCATAAGTTACATGTAGGTTGAACATCCTAATTCAAAAATCCAAAATGCTCCAAAATCTGAAACTTTTTGAGTGCTGACATGATGCCACAAGTGGAAAATCCATACCTGATCTCATGTGACAGGTCACAGTCTTAGGCTATGTGTATAAAGTGTATATGAAACATAAATGAATTTCATGCTTAGACTTGGGTCCTATTCCCAAGATATCCCATCATGTATATACAAATATTCCAAAATACAAAAAATTTCAAAATCTAAAACACCTCTACCCCCAAGCATTTTGGATAAGTTATACTTAACCTGTATTATTTTGTCTATTGTTAAAGAAAGCAAGGCCTAGAAAGTTGAAGGAACTTGCCCTAAATCATATTACTGGTGAATGTTGGCACTAGAATTGGAACCAGTTTCTATTGAACAAAGACCCGCCCCCCCCCCCAAAAAAAAAAAACAAGGGTTATCTGTTTTGGGTTGCTTTACTTTGGTTTATATCAACACAACACAAAGGCATGACATTTGGATAGTACTGCAAAGGCTACAATGAAGGACTGTGTAAGCCCCCAGCTGTGTGCCAACAGATGTCAGAATCACCTTTATGATTTCACAGACTCCTTAAACTTTGTTCAGTGTTATACATCACTCACCAACCACATAGGTGTTCTGCCATGAAGCCCCGCACTTAAAGCTCTGCTGCTATAGCCCTATGTCAGCACCAAGTTTGTCCTAAGCAATGCTACAACCTCAGGCGCTTCCAGGAAGCCGCCAGTCTTGCTAAGCACTCTGGAATTCATGAAGAGCTTCATTAGCTACTGAAGGGCTTTGCCTCAAAGAATGACGGAAGAGTGCTTATATGTGTAGCATAAGCTATTCTCATGAAGTTTTCAGATGCCTGTTCCTCTAAATGGTAGTTCTACAGCTGCCTTGGAATGTTTTCTCTTAATATACACACCATCCAAGATTTACCAGCAATGAGGAGCTTCAGCTGTTAACACAGTTCACATGGGGTTTCTCTGATGGGAATTTGGACTCTTCTAGAATCCAATTTATAACTCAAAATAATATGCTATTTACTCCTTAATATGTTACCTCTTAAGTGAATTATAGAATTTTTGCTCTGAAATTAATATTAAAAAGAAAATATTGGCTTAATAACCAAAAAGAAACATTTAATAAGTTTTAGGTACCATTTTCATTCACAAGCATGGTCTCCAAAGCAACTTGGACTTCTGGAACAGACCATCAGTATATAACCATTATATGAAATCTAGAATGCTTCTATTCAAAATCGGGAATGATCAAAGGCACCAAGAGATACACAGCAGTCTCACAGGGGTAATTCTGTTGAAAGAAAATATATTATGGCAATAATATCTTTTTGAGGTATAAAAATAAGACCTAAAGCACCTTAACTGGTTTCTTATCTGAGGCTCTGAGGTCTCAATTGTGAAAGATAGTTCATTGTGAAGGATAAAAAGAAAACACCCCAGAAGCTCTAGTGAGTTAAAAGGAAAGGTCGGTGACTGAGACAATCAAGGTGAATGATGCT
>RJWJ010015441.1:0-36179 GCA_004363605.1 Indri indri | reverse complement strand
CTAAAGGGAATAGGGCTCATGTAACGGATTTCCGAAGGGCCGCTGGCTTTAGGTATAATTTATACCTGATAATTTAATAATAACAGTAAATTCACTCTTTTTCGATTCCCTCCTTTTAAGCCCCTCTGTCTTTCAGTATTTTTCCTCTGCTGATCTTTTTTATTTTGATTTCATTCTTAGAGTTTTTTCACATGATATTATGAGGGCTGCTTGCAGTACAGCCTACATCACTCGTATCAATTCCAAAGAAAAAGTATTTTCCTGAGAGCTCCATCAAAAATGGATCACGTGGCCCCTCAGAAACCAATCGCCATGGCCGAGGATTGACAGCACTCTCAGAGCCCGGCTGGGGCCACGCTCGGGAGCCGGGCAGAGGCAGCCCCTACGCTTATGACTTGAGAAGCGTAATTATTGAATAGGGCAGAATGATTCCAAAAGGAGATGCTGGGAAAAACAATACGTTTTTCATGGTTCCTTCTTGCCTGCGTGATAGATTCCAAATGCCTCAGCTTAGCACACAAGGATTTTTACAGTCTGTCCCCGAACCGTGCCTCGGCCTCCTCTCTGGCAACTGCTCCCCACTCAGTGCTCCTGCCACGCTGATTTCTCATCATCCTCTACACAGTTTCTGCTGTACCTTGTACTTGTAATGTCCTTTCCACCCCAGTCCTTGTTTTTCCTGCAAGATATTATTCATGCTTAATGCTTAAAGACCTGACCAAAATGCACCTTCCATGATTCCTCAGCTGAATCGGTCGTCCCATCCCCTGGATTTTAAGTGCTACAATGGCACCTAAATACCATCAGTTCGTAGAGCTTTGTCTTTACTTTAAGGCGGTGTTTCTTGAGCACTTACAAAGTGTCAGGTGCTGTTCCCTCTACCTGGCGTGCTCCTTTGCCAGGTATCCCCACGGCTCCTTGCCTCACTCCATCGGGTCCCTACTCAAATGTCCCCGTCTCAGAATGACCTTTCCCGATCACCCCATTTAACATCACAACCCTTCTTCCCCAGAGCTGTGTTCCATTAGCCTGGAGTATTTTTGTTCGTAGCCCTTCTCAGTGCCTGTTGTTATAACATAGCACACATTACCTTTATGTGTTCAATTCCTTGCTATCTGTCTCTTCCGCGAGAATATAAGCCCAACGAGGACAGGCACCTGCTGGCTCTTGCATAGCACTCTGTCCCGAGCTCCTGGAACAGTGCTGGACCTAAAGCAAGCACTCAGTAAATAGTCACCAAGCAAATGAAGAAATATCAAGCAATACATAGATTATTTTACTTGATTTTACCCAATAACTCTACAAGGTAGGCTTTAATATCATTCCATTTTATAGATAAGGAAACTGAGGCCCAGGGGAGTTGAGAGTTCACTTTAAAGTCACATAACTAATAAGTGGCAGAGTCAAGAGACTCCAATGCAGTGTCTAGCTGAGCATCTCTCCCTTTGGGGCATCTCTGTGCTTCACTAGGCGAGCAGAGACAGGATTTTATATTCTTCTCAAGTACATTGTGGGACATTTGCCCGGGATAGTAGTGAGCCATTCTCTGTCACCATGGAAGGAAAGAGATTTACTGAGCTATTGCTGGACTGACACAGATGAGCTATGATACTGACTTAACTCTGCCACCCACAGGTTATAAATTGTTTTCCTATCCAGGATGTCACTTGACTCTGATTTAGGTTATGAACCCCACTCTGCAGATAAAGAAACAAAAGAGAGAGAGTCATCTGTCCTGGAGGAAGTTTACTGACTCGGTCCAGTTTCCTTCTGCCTACCTGTCTCCCAGGTAGGGAACAGCATATAGCCAAGTGAGGATCATGCAGGAAGAACAGGGACTCACACAACTAGGGCTTCCGACACCAGAGCTGTGCAAGGCTATTGGCCATTTTTGCCAAATGGAACTTTTTAATAAAAACAACTGTTACTCAACTTACTGGAAGGCCCATTCCATCGGCAGAGTTCCTTCTCCTTACAGTCATGACATCGGCATATCGCATTCAAACAGGGAGGCTATTCCTCACGGATGGCCGGTGTCGCTGAGGGTGACCTTGGGAAGAGGCGCCCAGGTAACATTATTCTAGCTACCTCTCCCTGGATTCTTAACCTTACAAAATGCTTCGTGGCCAGAGAGAGTGAATACCACCCAGAAAGAAATGGCCACATCTTACCGGGGATGACTTTATTAGACCATGGGGGAATGGCCCAAATAATCTGTTACTCAGGAAAATTGCTGGACTCCATCAGACTGTGAAACAAGTAATTCCTATAATGTCAAAAATTGAAGTAAAGTAATACAAGAAATACTGGGGGTACACTTTTGGTTGGGCAGTGCAAACATTTGTACAGTGCATCATGTTAGTTCTCAAACGAAATTCAGCTTGCAGAACTCTTTATCTGGCCTGCTTATTCTGTTGCTTTTACATTGGAATGCTTGCAGGCAGGGTGTGGGTCACCACCTCACCCCAAACCACACAAGTCCTTAGAGTCTTACACCAGCCTGCCTTATGATACGGGTCCACCCCTAAAGAGTTCAAGATTTCTTAATACAGGGAAGGGGTTTTGATGAAGCAACAGGAAGAGTTTTCTAGGCCTATAACTCGTAATATTTTCATGACACTTATACTTAATAATATGAAGGGAAACAATAATACCCAGAATCTCAGTAGCATCTTCCTTTTTTTTTTTTTCCTAGAACATACTCTCACTTGTTATCTCATTGGCTGCTTACAGGATCCCTGTAAGGCATTGGTTCTTAAACTCTACATGCATAAGAATTACCCAAAAACATGTTAAAACACAAATATCTGATCCATAGCCCTAGGGATTCTCTTTCACAGTTTTGGGGTAGGGCCTGAAATGCTGCATTTCTAATAAGCTTCCAAGCATGCTGATGCTGCTGGTCCACAGACCACGACGACAGCAGCAAGCAGGGGAAAGATGATAATGCCCATTTCACAGATGCACACACTGGTTGGCATCTACAGAAGGTTTGTGAAAGACACCGAGAGCCTCTGTTTGCACTGAAAACAATGGCAACTCATTTCTCTATTGGTCATGAGTGGAGAGTCCCAGACAGGGACATCCAAGTAAATTCTTTAGTAAAGCTTTAGCAAAATCTTTGATAGACTCATTTTTATCACTCCATTTCTCCTGGTTCCTCTGGGCTAGCTGGGAGGAGAGAGGGAGGGGTAAACTTATGTGTTGTAATGAATATTTCTACAAGCTCATTAAGGAAAGATGCATCAGGCCTAATAAGAAAACAATTTTCTTTGCTACTCCCACTGCTAAGGTTAAGAGCTCCCAAGGTCAAGGGTAAGCCATCCCCAAGCTGCTTTCCTACAACTTTCCCTTGATGTTGATTAAAGATAATTTATTGCAGATTCAGATGGGAGATTGGGGGTGGGGGGAGACGGCAGCAGAGAGAAAGAGAGGCCTGCATTCCAATGGATGAAACTGGAGAGTCAAACAATTTTCTAAAAACATATTTATCTCTTTATGCAACCCTTTCTTACCTGCATCTGGGGCAAGTGATTTCACAGCGCGTTGTATCGTGGTGCCTGATAAAACCATTGAAAAAAAAAAATTATCCACAAAATTAGGAAGTAGTGAGCTATAAAATTGCTAATTATTTTCTAGTAAATTTACTTTTAAATAACTTTAGACATCAATTACAGGCACCATTAGGCACCATTAAGCACTGGGTGTGTTTACCAAACAAGGGCAGTGCATCGCTGATTCCTGTCCCATCTGTGTGCCCTCATCATTCAAGTTCACCACCCCCTTCAGCTCCCCTCCCCAAGCCCTGCTCACAACACAGAGCTGGTATCGAGAGCCAAAATTACACTCCATAAATAATGGCAGACTGTTTCTGTTTTAAGTGTCATTGCCCACTCAAGCCCCTGGTGTCTTCGACGAAGGCCAGTTTAGGGGGAGATTTTAATTCTAATCGTCAGTTCGAGGTGCATTTCCCAGCCTGCTGTTTCTCTACCATTGCTACACATTAGAATCACCTGGGAAATATATCTTTATCTCAGGGCCCCATTTCAGACTAATTACATCGGGACCTTTAGCGAAATATTTTAAATGTATCCCGAGTGATTCGAATGTGCAGCCAAGGATGACAACCACAGCTCCAGCCATCCCCAGCTGCAGGCACAGGCCTCCCCGGACCAGAGAGGGGGCAGCACACTCATCTCGGCCTCCCTCCTCTGTCCTGCACCACTAGCTGGGTGGAGTTTCGGATTAAATAACAAGGCAGAGCCATGATGTCTTGGATCAACTATACCTGTGGGATCTTCTCAAGTGTGGCTTTGCCTGCCAATCAGACACGAAGCTTGGGGGTCGTTATAACTACTCATTGGCAGCACTCTTTCATGGCATCATTCAGGCAGGCCTGGGTGCCACACCCAGATTTCTTTGGAACCACAGGCAAACCTCAAGTTCCTCGCCTGTCCAACAGGGACAACGGGCTGGTGGGGGGGTCTGCATGCCTCGGCTCTGGTGCAGGGGTTCAGCGCACACACTCTGATGTGAAACCTCTGAGCTCTTAGTCCGACTGTGCCACTTGCCAGCTGTATTATGTGGCCTCACCATGCCTCAGCTTCTCATCTCATCTTAGGTACTTCATAAGATTATTGGGAGGATTAAATGTGTAAGTATAATAAAGGATGTCTAGAACACCGGAAAGGGATTCATCAGTGGTAGCTTTCATGTTTAGCACAGAGCACAGTATCTGATCCATGGTAGGTATGCTCCTCCCCATTTTGGGGCTTCCATAAAAATGGAAGCTTTTGCCAATACTCCTAACCTCTCAAGAAAAGATAATAGGGGAGCTTTCACCCAGCTTTTTTGTTCTTCCCCAAGTGAAGTATTGAACAATTGCATGGAGTGCCCATGTTTTTGATGAGAGTGTGCCGTCTGTTGAGCGACGTTTGTTAGTAGATGTGTTCACTGTTATGTGTGCTATGGTCTCTCGCTCTCTCGGACCAGCCTGTGCTTAGAGAGAAGAACTGAAAGAGGAGATGGGAAATGTTCTCCAGCTTCTTCCCATTCGATTGTGGATCAACTCCGGGTCTGCTGTACAGGATGACATTGCCACAAAGCATGAGAAGCAGAATTGGAAACCTCTATTCCAGGGTCAGGTCTAAACCATGCTCTCCAGATGGCCTTCCTGGGTAGCAAAAGGGGGTTTGGGTTTCAATAAAATTGATGGTTGAGTTCCCACTTGGCTGTCAGTTTCTTTCTTTCTTTTTTCTAGTCAAAACCCAGAGCAGGGTAGAAGTGGGCCTTAAGTACCAGAATTTATTGTTGCAAATTGGTTTCATTCTCCTCCCTATTCCGTTGGCTCAATCCACAAGACAGATCTTCAATATAGGTGCTCCCAGTTAGGACTGATCAATTTCCCCCCGCCCCAGTACACCAGTCCTCTGTTCTTGCATCAGAGCCTACGTGGTTGCCATGCACAGGGCATTTGCCTAGCGTGACATGATTTACAAATACCCAACTCACAGCATTTTCCCAGTGGATGAGACTGCATGGAGTGGTGGACTCAGGGAGGAGTGGCCGGATGCTTACTCTGCATCTGGGCACAGTGCCGCTGATTATCACCAGCCTCCCACTGTGCCATGCCCTGGCTGCAGAACTGGCTTTCCTGTACCACTCTAAAATTAGACCTCTCTTAGACGTCATGCCTGAATCACCCACCATGATCTGTAAAGCCAACCTGTGATCCATTTGTCTCTTCACCCAGACACTGCTTCTCTTTCTGTTGATTCTCACTGTAGAAGCCCAACTATTTCTGAAACACAACCTTTTTCAGAAAGAGTCTGGAAATGATGGGTTGGGTTGGCCTGGCTCTTGGTGCAAAGGAGATATCATGTTGTAACAACGCAATGAGAGCATGTGAATTCCCATATGTAACTATTACTGTCTGGTTGGAAATGCCTTGGTTGTGAGCTCAGTGGTGTAAGTGCTTGGGGCCAGCAGGTGGAATGCCCAGTGAATTTTCCCCAGCAGGGTCTGTGTCCCAGGGCAAACAGCTATGAAAACAAAGACTGATAATATTAATTGATGTTTTTTATTATAGCAATTTTTCCCAATAAAAATTATGAAATCAATGTAACAACAGTATGGGGAGTTTGGAAAACAGAAGAAGATAATTTCCTTAAATACCAATCTCTAAAATAATCCAAATTTTATTTTTGTACCTTTTCTTTTCCTTGCATCCTTAATATATACACAGGCTATTTTTATAAAGTCACCTTCATCACTTTATTTGATAAGCAATTACTGGACTCCTACTGTGTGTGTAGCCTTCTGCTAGGAGGTAAAAGCCTTGGAAGATTCACACCCTGGCCTTGGCTAGCTCACAATTTAGTAAGGGAAACAGACACACACACACAGATCATTGCAACACAAACAGAGGCTAAGTCTGCTGTCTGAATACAAATAATGAAGATAACAACTGATTCTTCTTAACACCTCACCATCCATCAGATAGGCCTGGTGATCTTGGAATCCCGTGACAACATGGTTAATGCAAAGGACTTAAACTGGGTCCATTGTTCACAACTCTATAATCGGAGTTATTTGGGATGGGGGCCAGGGCATAGTGCTTTGACAGAATAAAGTTCATTGCTAATATTAAAAGAACATCAGGAGGTTTCATGTGGAAATCCAGATTTCTGGCTTCTCTTGATAAGCAGATCAGGCAACGTCAGGCCGGCCTTCTCTTTTGGGGACAAGGGAGGTTAGCAGGGGAGCCCCATTCAGACGAAGCAGGCACACCTGTGCCACAGTGCCACCCGAGCCACATGGCTTGTCACATCACCTGCCTGGCCCACGTGGGCAACTGTGTCTGTGATGGTGGACTTTCCTGGGTTTCTCGTGTTAGAAACCCAAAGTCCTCACCATGGTTCCTGCGACTCCAATGATTTCCACAACTCGTCTTCCCGCCTGACGTCATCTCCTACCACTCTTTTTGTTACTCTCTGTTCTCTTTGCTCCCCTGATACTGACCTCCTTGCTGTCCCCAAGCATGCCAGGACGCTTCTGCCTCTGTTTCCACACTCCTCCTCCTGTCTGGAACGCTCTTCTCTCAGTTATCCGCAGCCTCATCCCTTTTCCTCCTTCGTGTCTTTGTTCCAAGTTCACCTTGTGATGCATTTAACATTGCAACCTCTTAAGCCCTTCCAAAGCCTCTTTATTCTGTTCCATAGTTCCTGTTTTAGCATACCTTTAACTTTTAACTTTAACACACTATATGGGTTATTTATTTGTTGTGTTTATTGCTAATTGTCCATCTCTCCCCTACTAGAAAGGCAGACGTGGCACTGAATTCCCAGTGCCTAGAAGGCTACCTGGTGCATAGCTGGTGATTCATCCATTTTTGTTAAATAAATAAATGACCCCTGATTGGATTATTGGACTTCGAGTCAGAAAAACTAGTTTGTAATCCCAGCTCTGCCTTCAGAGCTAACTGACCTTGGCAAGTCACGAAACCACTCTAAGACTCAGTTTCTTCATTAATAAAATTAGTTAGAGGCTTAATAATCACATACAGTTGACCTTGAACAATGTTAAGGGTTGGGGTGCCAACTCCCCATACAGTCAGAAATCCAAGTATAACTTTTGACTCCCCAGAAACATAATGACTAATAGCTTACTGTTGACTAGAAGCCTTACCGGTAACATAAACATCAATAACACATATTTTGTGCGTTATATGTATTACATACTGTATTCTTCCAATAATAAGCCAGAGAAAAGAAAATGTTATTAAGAAAATCATAAGGAAGAGAAAATATATTTACTGTTCATGCAGTGGAAGTAAATGGAGCATCATAAAGGTCTTCATCCCCATCATCGTCACATCAAGTAGGCGGAGGAGGAAAAGGAAGAGGTGGAGTTGGTGTTGCTGTCTCGGGGGTGGCAGAATCAGAAGAAAATCCACACATAAGTTGACTTGCACAGTTCGAACCCATGTAGTTCAAGGGGCAACTGTATTTGTATATGAAAGATGTCCTGGGCCGGGTCCGTGGTCGGTCACCACATGCTGGGCATGTGAGGCCAGAGAGCATTAGTTGATAGTAGGTGTTTAGAAGTCAGTCTGGTCTCCGTTTGTCCTTTAGTGACCAGAGGATTTGGCAAACTACTAAACTTCTTTATGCCTCAGTTTCCTCATCTGTAAAACTGGGGCCTACAAGACTGCCTCTTCATACACTAGTTAGGAACAATAAACAACATGGTATGTGAGGGGCCCATCATAGGCTTAATAACTATTAATATTAGATGTTTCCCCTTTTCCCTTAATACTGAAGTTTCTTAGAGGACTTGGAACAGATCCCTGGAGCTCTGAGCTTTCAAGATCAAGAATCTTTGACTCGTAAAAATTTGTAGGAGGACTACAGGTGGAGCGGAGGGTAAAGACTTGTGTTTTTTGGATGTGAAGAGACTTAATGTGAGTTGACATTTCCAGAGACGTGAATTCACAGTGGGCAGCCTGGAATTCCCGTGGGGTGCGTGGGAGGGGCGGCGGACAGGGCAGTGGCAGAGTTGTGCTTGGTTCCATTTAGATGGGCCCATTCAAGGGAACTCATAAACCATCAGCTTCTTCAGTGTCCTCTGGGCCTGCCACAGCTTTGGGGACAGCAAGAACACCCAACTCAACATGAAGGACAACAACGATGCTTTCTTCCCAGGGAGGCTAATGTGTGTGAAAACACCCCCGGTCCAGTATGCTGGCGTTAGCCTCAGTACATGGAATCCGATGGTAAAATCACCAGTTTGATAGCCTCTTTTTCTTGTACTTAAGGCTTCCAAGGCTTAAACATAGTCATCATGATGAGAAGAGCCATCACTGCTTAGTGCCTTTGCTGGGTCGGAGCACTTTGCTAAGTGCCTGCACAGGTTATCTCATGCCAGAGCAAGCTAAGAGCCGGGTTCCATTAGTATCACAATTTTGGCCAATTCTGTCAAAACTGGTTCAGGTTGAGAGCTGTAAATGGCTAGAAAGGAGGCTGGTTAGGTGGTTGCAGGCTAAATTGTGAAGAAACTCACACCCTATCTGCCCTCCCCTTCCCACCTGGGAGGACTGCTGGATGGTTAGCCTTCAGGCCTCAGTTTCTCACCTTTACAAGGGAAACCATACGCTCTACTTCCCAGACCCATTTTGTAAAATTTTGTAAGATTGGACATGCTGATCTCAGTGGTAAGCCCAAAGTACATTCTCTAGAGAAGTACTTCAGAATGGGACTGCACCTGGAAGGAGGGCTTTTAACAAGGTAATTAAGGCAAAATCAGGTCATATGGGTGGGCTCTAATTGAATATACCTGGTCTCCTCATCAGACGGGGAGATTAGGACACAGACACAGAGAGGGACGACCGTGTGGAGACACAGAGAGCGGATGGCCATCTACAAGCTGAGGAGAGAGGCCTCAGAAGAAACTGTCCTTGCAGGCACCTTGAACTTGGACTTACAGTCTCCTGAACTGTGAGACAATAAATTTCTGTTGTTGAAGCCACCCCAGTCTGTGGTACTTTGTCACGGCAACCCTGTATTAGTCTGCTAGGGCTGCCATAACAAAACACCACAGATGGGGTTACTCAAACAACAGGGATTTATTTTCTCACAGTTCTGGAAGCTGGAAGTGCAAGATCAAGATGTCGGCGGGTTTGGTTTCCTCTGAGCCTGCTCTCCAGGGCTTGCAGACGGCCACCCGCCTGCTGCTCTTTACGTGGTTATTTCTCTGTGCATGTTCATCCCTGGTGTCTTTTCCTCTTCTTAAAAGGACACCAGTCAGATTGCATTTGGGCCCCATCCTAAAGGTCTCATTTATTTATTTACTTTTTAAATTTTTTGGCACATTTTAACTTAGCTCATCTTTTTTAAAGCCCTATCTCCAAATATAGTCCCATTCTGAACTTGTTATGGATGTTAGGACTTCACCACGTGAATTTTGGGGGAACACAATTCAGTCCATAACACAGACCTAATAAACTAATACAGTCTCTGAACAATATGGATTGTTTAAATCAAGGCCTGGCTGGCCTCAGGAAGAAGATCAGCTCAAGGGTAAAGCCAATAGAGTACTCAGTGGTCATCCCTTAATGGTAAAAGTCAGAGTACCTTAACAGAACCTTCCTAGAGATTCGCTAACTGAGCCTGGAGTCCCATCCTCTGTGGTTCAGAGAGTCTGCAATGAAGGCTGGAGGAGGCAAGAGAGACTGGGGAATTCACCCCTAAGAAAATCAGCTCGAGAACCTGGGTCTCAGCTGTCTAATCACCTGAGCAGTGCTATAGACATAGCCCATTTATGCAAAGAAAATGTCTGACCATAGAGAGTCTTCTTGAAATGTCCCTGTAATGCTTATTAAAAGTAGAGGTTCCCAGTCTTGCTTTCCAATTTTTATTCTCTGGGTTTATGGTGAGACCTGGGGATCTGTTTTTTTTTTAAAAAACAAACATTTCATGTGATTTTTCTACGTGGCCTATGTTTGGGTGGAAAACCAATGGATTTTAGGTCCCAAAACCTTGGAAGGAGAGGAAGAGCCACCTCATATGGCTGCACAGGTTGTGCACTGAACAACAAGCTATACACAGGGCCCCAGAGTAGAAGTCCCAAGTGTTCTACATCATCCACAGGATCAACCTCATCTATTCAGCACTTTACAGTTTCCTTTCTAATTCACCACTCTTATTTCATAGCACAACAATTGCATGGCTGAGGAAGTAAGGCCAGGCCTGAGTGGAAGGGTGTTGGAATGAGGGGCAGCTTTAATTTCAGAGGCCAGCACTGGGGAACAGTAGAGCCGTATGGATCAAAAAACAGTTCTGCCTGGACACGGTAACAAACAGCAGGAAGCATCCAGGTGATAGAATAAAATAATACGCGGAGATAAAAGGGAAGGGGGGAAAAAAAGAAAGAAAGCAAAATGTGATTTTCTGGGGAAAGCCAGGTTAAAACGTTCTGACATCAAGGAAATTTGAATTCATATCTTGGTGCTGACACTTCATGCATTCATGTACTAAACGAGTTTATCCTGTGTTGAGCCTCAGTCATCTTGTAGTCGTAACCTCACACATCTGTAGAGAGGACTCAGTGGGAAGATGTCTACACTGCTCTTATCACGGGGCCCATGTAGACCAAGTGCTCGATACATGGCAGCTATTACAGCAATGGTCAGTATTCAGCAGGGATTCAGAGAAGAGCTTTGGCCGTTGGGCTAATCGAGTGCAGGGCAGAGTGAATGACCCAAAAGTCCAGTTACATGCACAGGTCAGTAGTCACCTGTGGGAGACTCCGTAGGGCTGCATCACACAGCTTGTGCTGCCGAGAGATACCCAACAAGCCCAGGAGTGAGAGAAGCTGTGAAGGTCACACCCACGCTTCAGTCCATGATAATGACTCCAGGCCCTGGGTGCCAATAACAAATTCCCATGCTGGTGAAAGTTGCCTGAAATGACACTGAGCCTGGTGGAAGAGAAGTAGAGATCAGATCGGTTGGGAGGAGTTTAGGAACATCTGGGTCTCAGAAATTGTCTGATCAGTTTCTCTCAATGGCCCTAAGGAGGAAGTGGAGCTAAACCCCTATGTCTTGTCTTCATGGATTAGGATTGTGAAATCTATACACAATTGCAGCAAAAACAAGTTTGTGTTTTAAGGACACAGTTCTGCCACAGGGCCTTTGCTGTTCTTGTTGCTTGGCAATCACCTCCCAAGATATTTAGGTGACTCACTCTCAGTTCAGTAGGGTGTCTGCACAAATGTTGTCTCGGCATCTCCTAACTCGCCTGTGGAAAATAGTACCCTCCCCCTAATTTTATATTCCCTTATTCCACTGCATAGACTTAGCACTTCCTGACTACCCAGCTTTATAGTACGGATTGATCGATTCATTGCCTCCTCCACTAAAACGTAAGATCCATGAGGACAGTGACTGTGTTTTGCAGATTGCTTCATCCCAGTGGCTTGTTAAACAAAATCAGAGGAATGAGTTGAGAGCACCACTATTCCAGGGTCTTGCTATCTGCAGCCACCCACAGATTTTTTTATGTAAAAAAAGCCTTCCCAAAAAGAGATAATAATGAAAGTTTTGTGTATTCTCTCAGATTTCCATTCATATGCATTTATTTAATTTACAAAAATAGTGCCATATTGCATATACTATTTGGTACCCTGCTTTTTCACTTACCATATGTCATAAACATTTTCCTTTAGCAATAAATAATATTTAATGTAATATTTTAATGTAGTCACAGTACATCATTATCTGGATCTTAAAGAGTTTACTTGATTTCTTCTTAATGGATATTTTGTTGTTTCCAATTTTGCAATATTATGAATAGAGCCACGTATTCATTATCTATTGCTATGTAACAAATTACTCCAGAACTTAGTGGCCAAAAACAACACGTATTCTCTATTTCTGCAGTCAAGAACCTGGGGGTGGCTTGGCTGGGTCCTCTGGCTCTGGGTCTCTCGTAGACATTGGCTGGGGCTGTGGTCTCATCTCAAGCCTCGACTGGGAAGGATCTACTTCCATGTGGTTGTTGGCAGAATCCAGTTCTTTGTGGATTGTTGGTTTGAGTCCCTCAGTTCCTCACTGACCATTGGCTAAAGGCCTCCCTTGGATCTCTGCTACATGGTCTTCTCTATAGGACAGCTCACAGCCGGGCTTGCTTCATCAGAACAAGCAAAAGAAAAGGAGAGAGAGAGAGAAAGCAAGACTGAAGTCCATCTTGTTACCTAATCACAAAAGTGACACCCCATCTATTTGCCATGTTCTATTTGCTACAGAAACAAGGCACTAAGTGCAGCCCACACCCAGCGGGATAACATAAGGGTGTGAACACCAGGAGACAATGTAATTGAGAGCTATGTCAGAAGGTGCCTACCACAGGCTGATATGAATATCTATGCCTCTATCCAGAGATATCTACATCCACATACATATTTGAGTACATCTCTGATTGCTTATTCAGAATACATTTTCCAGGAGAATCATTGAGTTGGATTATGCATATATTTATTACTAAGTCAAGTGCTGTGCATATTTTATAAGGCTTTTGATACATAAAGCTACAATGTCTTAAAAAATTAAAAATGTTAGGACAGTCCCCCCAGCCCTTTCCATGTTACATGGGCATGTCCTTTGTTCCCCAAACTCATCAACAATGGTTCTTTTATTCACTCTCAAGTTAATGGGTGAAACATATTTCACAAGAGTTTTTAAATATTTTTTAATTGCTAGGGATCTAACACATTTCTTATGTTTATTGAGTATTTAGATGATGATTATTTTTTAAACAGCTATTTCATACCCTTTGCTCATTTTCCTACCAGGGCATATACACTTTTTAATGAATTGTAAGACCTCTGCATATTTTAAATATTCTATTTCCGGTACACAAATAAAAATAGAATAAACGAAAATATTAAACAAATTTCAATATCCAGTTTATGTTACATGGTTTATAAATACTTTTTCACAGTTTCTAATTGGCCTTTCAGTTTTGTTTATGATGTTTTTAATATAAATACTTCATTTAAAGAATATTTAAGGTACACAAATCTATCACTATGTCCCTTTATTTTTTTCTTTTGTGTTATGCTAAAAAATGTCTCCCTATCTATAACAAGTTTGCTCATAATTTTCTTTCTTTCTTTTACTTTTTCTTTTTCTTTTTTTCCCTTTCTGTCTTTTTCTTTTGCTTATAATATTACAGGTGATATTATAAATCGCATTTAATTCACTGTCATTTATTTTGTTTTATGTATTCAAGCAACTATTTTACTTTTTTCCTTTTTATTACCATTATTATTTTTATTAAAAAATAGTGGGTTGCCCTAAGACTATGTATTGACTCTTTCTTCCTTTACCTACTGATGTGAAATGCAATATTTACCACATCATACCTTTTTATACATGCTTTGATCTTTTCTTGGGCTATCTCTACTTTTTCTTCGATCAAACTATGCATTCTTGAACCAGTTCTCACATTTTCCTCATGAGTATATTAATTTTATTAATACTGTAATTTATTGGTATATTTTCAAGAACACATTATTACATTAGTAAATAATATGTCTGTATATTAATATATTTATTCTCACTGATTAATATTTTTCTAGGTATTCCAGATTGCTTATTTTTAAAATTTAAGAATCATTTTGGCCAGTTGTAAATTGCTAGGATTTTGATTGAAATTATTTACACCTATGTAAAGTAGGAGAGTCAATATTTTTGAAATATTCTTCTTCCAAATAAAGGCATAATAAGTCTCTGTTTTTTCAAGTCCATTTTTATGAAAACTCAGTAAATATTTGTAGCAATGTTTTATAGGTCTTCCGCATTTTGTGTCTTCCTTTTACAACAGATATAACTACTATTTATATTCTATGTCTTCGTAACATTGGGGAAATGGCTTCACTTCTCTGAAGTTCCTTTGCTCATCTTTAAACCAAACAGGTTCACTCCTATGCTCACCGATGCCGCGAGGGTCGGGTGAGGAAGGAGGTGAATCCGCGGCTCCCAGAGCTGTCGGTAGCGCACCAGGTGTTCTATGCATGGTGGTAAGAGCTGTAGTTAATTGAAAGGAAATTGTAGAACAGCATTAGGTAATCATGACCACACTGAGGAAAACTCCTCTTCCATGTGACAACCGTCTGTACCTTGTACAATTAGTCTATGAATCTTTCGGAGTGAGGCCATGAGGCCACAGGACAGCAAAAAACAATCAAGCTGAAATATGGTGATTTAACTCTTTTTGCTCAGTCCTGCTTCACAGACGATATCGGATCCATCCAATTACTTATCAGATGACAGCTGCTTAATTTCTGATGGATGTGGAATTGCCTATCATGTTTTGCCATTAAGTATTACTTGACCATTAAGAGTGATTCATAATCATATAAATGCAAGAGTAAACAGCCACTGTTTACCTTCCCACCATCCTCATCCTAGGCAATCTAACTCTGGGATTCTGCATGCTGTTTGTACAGGGTGGTTCTCTGTGACAGTCCTCTGTGACGGTTCCATGAATTGATGCTAGAGGGTGACTCCGTGTGGTGGCTCTCTGTGATGATTGTAAACGATGGTCTATGAGTACTTTCTCTATGCTGTTTTTAAAACTTGTGTGGAATTTCCACTGGGAGCCCCTCTAGCCTGTCGTAGAAGATAGACTGTTGGTGGATGGCAAAGTAAGAAAGAGGAACTGAGGACTGACGGAAGGGTTCGGAGGAAGCAAAGGAGGACAAAGGGTGGCACAAATGTGAGTAGCAGAAGCAACGACAGCTGGTGGGAAGACATAGGGATTGGCTGCGGGGTGGAGGAGCAGAGCTTCACAACCAGCAGAAAAGAGAGGAGGGAGTTAGAGGGAAAGGAAATGAAACGAGAAGTCTTAGATTATTCAACTCCTGCAAAAATCACAGTGGAAATGTCCCAAAATGTTGCCGACAATATATTCTGTGACTAAGTCATTATGCAGAGAGATGAGCTGGGGGCTGAAGGACAGAATTAATACAGTAAGTAATTCTGTCCCGTTGGCAATGTCTTTCTGCATGAAATAATGATTTTATGTCTCACTTCTCTCCAGCCCGCACATTCCTCATAACAAACAGTTCCACGGTGAGTGACTATTTATGTTTCAAGGCAACAGCATCGGCGTAACGGACTATCCTCTGAATCTTTTTCTGCAAAGGAATGCCAGGGCCGCCTGGGAAACGTGGGAGAGCTTTCCTTTTGGGAATATCGCTGCCGCTGCTGGCCATAGGAGGAGTCCGGAGTGTGGAATCAGGCAGATACTGGTTCAAGCCCTTCGAGGGCCACTTACTGACTTATTTTCTCTGCATCTCAGTTTCCTTGTTTGGAAAATGGGGATGTTCACGTTGAGCGCACACATGAAAACACCCGCACGGCGGTGCCTGGAACATAGGCAGGGCTCGATGACAGTTGATGAGGAAAATGTCAAATCTCCTTCCAGCCTCTGTGCTTGGGGGAACACAAAGCCTTGGATGGTAAAATTCCAGCCTGTGAGTATAGATGGAGAAATGACAGGACATCTCCTAGCCCTGCACCCCCCATCAATGCTTACATCATTCCTTCAATGATAATTCATGCCTCCTTTGTTCCTAGTACTCTGTAGTGGGATCAGAAGATGAATGGACGTGAAACCTGTCTTTGATCATCACTCTTATCGTATTACCTTACCACGTGCTATACGCTAAACCAAGCCATGGCATTGCTGAGCATTCTACGCTTGATCCTTATCATAGGAAAAGCACAAATTAGTTGCTATGGTGTCCATTTTATAGATTAAAAATATTTCAAGCTAGGGAAGTTAAATAACTCTTCTCAGGGTCATACTGTGTTGTAGCCTGGATTTAAACTGAGAACTGTATGATACCATAGCTAAATTTTCAACCTCTGGGCTATATTGCCCTGAACCTCCCTTGAGTTCCCCGTAGTCCAGCAGAGGAGGCAGATGTGCGAAAAAGTACATCAGTCTCGGTGTTCAGAGCTTTGAAACCATTGCATACGGTTCTAGTAGGGTGATAGGCAATGAATTATTGTCTGAAGATCAGTTGAATACAACTGCATTATCCTAGGCTTTGGGGGATGGCTTGACAAAGGGAACGAACACCTGATTTGAGTCCTGGAAAATTAGCAGGACTTTGCCACACAGACCTGGCTTTCTCAGCGGAGACAATGGCCTGTTCAAAGGCATGATGACTTTAGTACTCAGAGTGCCTGCAATCAGGAGATACCAGGTACTCCATGGCTAACGTGAAAGAACTCCTCTGGAGACATGGCAGGAAGTAGAACTAGATTGGGGGGGACTCTATTGCCTGCCTAGGGAATTTGCTCTCTGTCCAAAGGGCAATGAACAGCCACTGAAGCATTTTATGAGAGGATTGGCATGATCAGATTGATGTTTTAGAAAGATCATACCTGCTGAAGGAATGGATGTCTAAAGCCTGGTGGCAGATGACACCAATGGTGCATTGAGCTTAAAAGCCTAGGTACGAAATAATGAGGTCCTGCACTAAGGCAATAGGACTGAGTAAGAAAGGATGAATTCGTGAGAGATTTATGGGGAAGAATCCATAATTGTGAGCTTGTGCGTATTGCAAAGGGAAGCATAGGGTGGAGAAGGAGGGCAAGGGAGAATTCTAGAATGCCTACGGAGCTAGCTTGGATACCTGGTAATGGCGCCCCCCCTCACCTGCCCAGACAGAGACAAGCAGGCCTGATTGGACATCTGTATATAGCCTGCCAAATATACCAAAGGTCCTTCCATTTAAAAAGCACAGCAGAAACTTCTGATTATTCCTTTTCAATATCCTTTTGATCCAAAGGCGAATTTCATCAGCCAGGAGTCCACAGCAGGGGATTGAAAGCAAGGCCCAGCCCTTCCACCTCTTTGATTCACCAAGATAAATCTCTAGACCTAAGAAGCTGAGTCACCCTTCCACCCTTCCGTCCCCGTGGCTGTCCACTTCTCAGGGAACTCACGGCCTGCTGATCCCAGCACGTTAGGATACTCAGGATGAGCATAGAGATTGGGATGGAATTGCAAACCCATCCCTGTGATCCTGGTGAGGTGCTCCCACAACCACTGGCAATGCTTTCATTGATTCAACAACGTTTACTTAGCACTGATACGTTCCAAGAGCTGCGTTATGTGCTGAGGATTCAACAGTGAGCGAAGGAGGAATACCCAGTTCCTGACCTCATAAATCTAATCTTCTAATGGGGGCGGATGAGGTAGACGTTATCCCAATACACAGTGAAAACTGCAAGTGCTGAAAAACAGTGGAACGCGGAGCTGTGAGACTCGACACTAATAAAGAGATTTCCCTACTTGTGAGGTCTGGGGAGGTGCTCCTGGGAAAACGACAGTTGTGAAATCTGATAGATGAGACAGCGTGTTTAAGTGAAGGTAAGAAGAGGAAGGAAGAGCTGCCCGATATAAGCTCCCCCTTCCCCGTTATCTGAGAAATCTTAAAATATTGCTTTTGTGAGATCAAACTCTCAAGGATCTAAAGTAGCTCCTTGCTGCTTACAGTTCAGGTTGACACTTTTTGAAATGGGGTGCCAGGCCCTCTCCTGCGCACTGGGACATCGCTGAGGCACCACAGGTAGGAGCCTTGGATTTGGTGCCAGACAGATCCAAGTGAAATCCAGGCTCCCTCCCTTCCCTTACTAGCTGCGTGACGTTGGGCAAGTTCCGTTCCCTTCCCGGGCCTCCACTTCCAGGCTGGCGAAGTGAGACCAACACCACCCTACTTGCTGGCGATTCCCGAGAAGACAATGAGATAACAGACATATAGCACCCAGCAAAGTGCTCAGTCGTTGACGGCTCTTATTGACACGGACTTCTGAGTTTGGCTCCAGGTCAATTCACTGAAAATCAGTTCCCCTAAAGCCAATCCACTGAAAAACAAACTGGAAAAAAAAATCAATTCTCTGAATGACCTGATTTGCTGCTGTTACTTGATGCAGAAAGCATCGTAATGGGTACAAAATGGGAATGTAAAACAAAAAGCGTCCTGAATCTCACATTCTGCTCCTCTCCCCAGCCAAATGACTCAAAGAAGAGTTTCCGTAAATTCATTAACTCCACTTCTTCACTCCCATTCACCACCCATCCCTCCGGCTGGCTCCTGCCTTCAACGATCCACTAGAATGTTTCCTTTGAGGTCGTTAATTGCTCCCATTGGCTAGATCCATGGGCTGCTTTCCATTCCTGACTTTCCCGCTCACTGCTTAGATAGGATTTGGAATGACTAACCACCTTCTCTGTAAAGTGGAAAAATGTTCTTTTGACTTATTTATTACGACACCCCCCACCATGTGTCTTCTACTCCTCTGACTCCTCCTCAGGCCCTTTAATTGGAATTACTTAGGGCATCATCCCAGACCCTTTTTCTTCTCATTGCCCTCTCTCTCTCACCCCTAACATGGCAGGTGATAACACCCCATCCGTACTTTGTCGTCCATTTGCTGATAACACCAAGGTCTGTAATTCTGGTCCAGATCTTTCTTCTGAGGTCCATTCTCTGCCTGAGATCACCACCTAGAGCTCTCACAATCTCCCCAATCAGCCAGATCGAAATCATCTTTCCAGTCCCTCATGCCTTGATCTCCCAAACCAATCTTCTCCTAGCATTCTGAGTTTCAGTATATGGCGTCCCACCCAAACAGATATTCATGCCTCAAATCCAGGATTGACCTTTGATCTTACTCTGTCTGTCACCACTTAAATCCAAAGAATCAACCAATCTTGCAGATTCTCCCTCCATACTTTATCTCAGGTATTTCCCTTCTTTACAGAGAGCCGTAAAAAATGTAAATATGATCATGTCACTCTCTTGCTTAGAATCCTTAATTCTCTTAGGTTAGGGACTTGAATCCTTAACGAGGCTTGCACGGCCCTGTGTAATCACACCACGGCTCTTCTCTGCAGCCATGTGTCATGCCGCTTCCGTCCTGCTGCCCGGTGTCCACACACTGCCCTTATTTTAGTTCATGGACTGTATCAATCCCGCGTCGCCTCCCTACCTTGATACAAGGTTCTCCCTGAGTCTGTGGTCTCGTCTCTCTCTTGTACCCGGCATCACTGGCTAATTCTTCTTTTCCTTCAGTTACCAGGGTAAATGTCACTTTTTCAGACTACGTGAGTTTCCAAATTATGAGCTCACTTTCTACGTTCCCAATAGTCATTGAACAAGGAAATGAATGAACAGCCAGTTAAAAACCTATATGTTCTATGAGTACAAGATCCATATCTGCCGTGTTCATTAACTGTCTTCATCATGTTGCATAGTGCCTGGTACACTGTAGGCACTCCTTGAATACTTTTAACAGATGAGATAAATGAATAAGTAAACCTGTATTTCTTACGATATCGTTTGTGAAAATGAGATAAGGCGAGGAAGTGAAAACGCTACGAAAACCGTGAAGTGTTGCATAAATTCCACTCATTTTCATTACTAATTCTTGAGCGGACAGACAGCTGTAATGCCAGAGCAGCCAGGTATGAAGCCAGAGCTGACAGGAACAGGGCTCTCGATGTGATCACAGATGACAAACTGAATCCGACACGTGTTTAACGGTGTGCGGAAGCTGGAGTGTGCTGTGTGGGAATCAAGTCCCACCTGCCTCATTGCATAAGGCTGCTGGGCGATGCCCCTAGGTTCTCTGATCCGCCCTCCAGGCCCCCACCTTCCAGCTGTCCCTTAAATCCACCCTGCCGGGTTCTAAAGAAATGGTAACGGAAGACTTCCCTGACCGTACCCCTCTAATCTTGAAGTTAGGGTCTTTCCTGTGCTCTGGCAACATCTCATGCATTCTTCAATCACGACATTTATCAAATCTCTGTTGTGCGTTTACATTTCAGTTTGCTCCCACCAATAATGTTAATAGCTCTGTTATAGGCACATAAGTATGTGCCATGCACTATGCTAAATAAATGCTTAACTTCCTTACTGGTTAATCTTTACAATAATCCTACAGGGGTAGACCTGTTTACAGATGGGGAAACTGATGCTTAGTGAGTACTTTGCTCAAGGATTCTCATACTAACATGTACAAAAAAAACCCCTAGAATTTGAACACAGGTGTGTCTGATTCAATAGCATGTTGGTAAATGTTAACGACAGACTCTCTAGGAAAAAAAAAAAATCATCCTCTCGTAGCATTTGGCAATTTCTCTGGTATAAATATTCACATTATAGTTGATTTCAAGCAGCACAGTGCTAGTCAGACAAGAAACCATGTGTTCTTCAGTTCTTCATCTTCACCTCCAAGGAGTAGCTCTTCAAATGCAGTTGTCAGCATCACCAGGGAATGTGTTAGAATTGCAAATTCCTGGGTGCGCCCCAGATCTCCTGTCTGAGAATGTTTGACGTGGGGCCCAGCACTCTGTGATTTAATGAGGCCTCCAGATGACTCTTGTTCTTGCTCACCTTTCTTTGGCAGAGCACCAAGCACAACACTGGCACAATTAAATACTGGTTGAACCGAACCGAACTGAACTAAATGGACACTTGTTAAAGAGCACGTCATCTGTGAGGTCAAGCATAACACCAAGCAATGCTTGCACCTTTAGGGAACAAGACGAAGGGGGAAAGGAACTTTGGGTCGAGTTGATGTTTTTTGTCTTTAAAGCTCGCTGAAGATCTCTCCATTTGTATCTCAGCTCTACTTGCTTCCTCAGCCTTCTGAGAACCCCAGTTGGAAGGAGCTTTCTTTGGGTGATTGAAAGGGGCAGGTCCTTTGGGTCACTGCTGCTGGAGATAAGATTTTGAGTTCCTGCATTCTGTCCAGGATACCTTTGTCTAACTCAAGATCATAAAGATCTTTTCCTATGTTTTGTTCTAGACGTTTAATAGCTTTATCTTTTACATTTTGAACTATGCATCTTATTTTTCATATATAGCACTAGATAAGGATCAATGTTGATTTTCTTCCCTATAAATATACAGTTGGTTCATCACCATTTCTTGGAAAAAAACAACCGTTTCCTGATTAATTTACATTTGCACCTCTGTCGAAAATTGGTTAACCATGTGTTTGTGGGTCTACTTCTGGATTTTCTGTCTGGTTCCATTGACATGTATGTCTGTTATTCTTTTAATACCACATTGTCTTGATTGCCATGGTTTTATGGTAAGTTCTGAAATCAGGTAGTATAAGTCCACCCATTTTTTTTTATTTCAAAATTGCTTTGGCTATTCTAGTTCCTTCATTTTTCCATATAAATTTTATAATCAACTTGACACTTTCTAAAAAACTGCTACTGGGATTTTGAATGGGGATTTTTTTCATTAACTCTATTATGTTTAGAGAGAAATAAAATTTCAGCAATTTTCAGTCTTTGCACTTGTGAACATAGTATATCTCTTCATTTATTTAGATTGTCTGTGATTTCTTTTAGCAACATTCTGTGGTTTCCAGAGAAGAACGTTGCATGTCTTTTGCTAAAATTAGTTTTGAGTATTTTAAGTTTTTATACTAATATAAATAAAATTGTCATTCTAACTTTATTATCTAATTGTTTTTGCTAGCATCCAAAAATAAAATTGACTTTTGTATATAATTTTTAGTCTACAACTTTATCAAATTTAATTTTTAGTTTTAGTAATTGTTTTATAGATTCCTTGGGATTTTCTACAGCTGACAAATGAGACAGCTTTATTTCTTTATTTTCAGGGTAGGTGTCTTGTTTGTATTTTTCTTGTCTTGTTACACTGGCTAGACATTTTAGCAGAAATGTTGAATGAGTAGCCTGCTTTAGGAGTCTGCCGATGAGGAGTGAATTTTCATTTGGAGATACAAGAGTGGGAGTCACTAGGAAAAGTCATGAGATTGAATGTAACACTGTGTGTGTAAATAGAGAAGGTAAAAGGTCCAAGGACTCTTGGACTTGGTGCTCCCTCATTGATAGGTTAGGAAAAGAAGAACTACAAAGTAAACTGAGAAGGAGTAATCAACGAGACAGGAGTAAACCAGGAAAGCCAAGTGAAGAAAGCACACTGGGGTGGAGGAGGGAACGAACCATGATGTGAAGGGCTCCTGATCGTTTATGTACAATGGGACCAAGAAGTTGTCACCGAGTTTGGCAACTTGGAGGTCACCAGTGATTTGGAAAAGAGCAGTTTTTGTGGAGCAAGTTTAAGAGAGAAAGAGAAGAGAGCTAGAGATAGAAAATGTAGAAACTATATATTTTATAGCCAAAGAGACCAAAGAAACAGGATAGGAGCAGCAAGAGAAGTGGCATCAAAACTCATTTTTGCTTTATTTGTTGTGTTTTTAAGTGGGAGACATAACAACATATTCAGTTGCAAACACTATCCCTTTCCCTTCCTTTGAATTGTCCCAGGATTGGCTACCCAGGGACACGGGAGAAGTGTTTTTGATTTCATTTATCTTATCCAAAAAATAGATCAGTATGGATAAAAGTATAACATAGTAGGAGAATCCACAACAAAAAACAGTAATCATTTGCTGAGCCTTTTCTCTCATTTTGCTCTCACCTTTAACCATTTCTTTTCTTCATTCTCTTGGTGGTTACCTCCATATTTTAAAATAATCCTCCCATCCTATTATTTTTTGATTTATCAACTTTACGCATTTTGTTGGCTTCCTGCTGTGATAGACTTTGAGTTATCACTCAGTGTCACCCCAACATAAACTTCCCCTCCACTTTTCCTTCTCCCAATATGATCTAGGACTATTTTTGGTAATTCCACTAATCTCTCCTGTCCGTTCAAACAGTATAGTTAAAATCCTTTCTTAGTTTAATAAACCACGGCGAGATAGCAGCTGTTTGAGTTTGCATTCGAAACGGTAGTGGTTTCTTTTTTTCTCTTAGGAGGACAGGGATGAGTAAAGTGGCAATAAAGATGGACATCCCAGAAGGACGATAAATCATGTGAAATGATGCAGAGGATGAGAGGAGTATATCAGACCTAGAGGACACGTGGCACTCACACTAACATAGAGAATCTAAAGTACAATGTCAAGTTGTCCGGTGAATTATCCAGGGTACTGTGTGTGGACAGAGTAGGTCCCCCAAATAAGAAGGAGTAGGTTAGAACAAGGCAACTCTGGACTTGTCACAAAAGCAATTTCTATGCCCCATAGAGTCTCATTAGCAAAAAAACGAGAAACCCAAAGCACTTTGCATTAAAAAAATACTTTGCCATTCTGATGTGAAATGTTTAAAAATGTCACGGCCTTTTTAGTTACTTTCAAACCAAATAGAAAGAGGTATTTTTCAATTAAGTCCTGTCTGGTACAAATTTGTAAATGGAAAAGCCGCATGAAAAAAACCTTATATTTTGCCAATCTTCAGTCTGAGAATTTAATTAAAAGAACATCATATTGCTAAAGCCTAAACTTTCCTCTTGTATAGATTGCTGCATATCAGATTAAATTTTAAACAACATCAGAGCATTTACTTAGAATGTGTCAGTACGCCAGGAGCTCATACGTGCCATAGTGCAACAAATCCTCAACAAAACCTGTGCGATAAGTATTATTAGTATTCAGTGAAATAGTTGTAGAGCGTAAGGCTTACGCAGCTTAAGAGACTTGCTGAATGTCATGCACATAACAATAGCAACCATTTACATATTTAGCACTTAGTAGGTGTCTTGGTCTTTGCCAATCGTTTCACCAACATTATTTCATTTAATCCTTACACTATCCCTGATAGGCAGACTCTATTTCCCCGTTTTGTAAATGAGAAAATTGAGGTTCAGTGAGTTGGAGTATTATAAATCTCCCACACCTATTGGGTAGTTAGAAAGGTCTTAATCCAGCCTTATATCTTAACCGGTAAATGTGGAATCGAAAGGATAACCTCACTCTATCAGCCTCTAGTTCAACTACGTTTCCTCTGCACCACCCTGATTCCTAGGGCAAGAGACTGCTGGTGATTGCATCCTTCCTCGGTGTTGAAAGGCATGTCATTGTGCCTTGTAATGTTGGAAAGAATAAATTGCTGTAACTGAATGTTTCCTGAGCATGCTTGTTAACCCCTCCTAACCAAACACAACCTTGATGGGCAAATTTGCATCTAAGATCATCATACTGCCCAGGAGTCTTAGTGAAAATACTAGAAGAAAAGCAAAGGTTATCACTCCACCCACATGCTGAGCTTTAAGATACACTAGGAATGTCTCTGCCCAGCACCTTGGATATAGTAGGATAGCAGAGCGATAGGGTCTCAGAATAGGAAGAAACCTCAGAGGTCATCCAGTCCATTTCTTCTCTCCCTACCACCCCCAGAGCAGGGTTTCTCTCTGTAACATCACTGGAAAAATTCAAAATCACCTGCTTGAATACTTTTCTAAGTTCGTTGCTTCTCTGAGCAGAACCTTGTCACTTACCTGTAATTGCTACTCATGCATCCATATTTTTATCCTCTGAATACACATAGAAATCTGCTTCCTTTTTTTAATACTTTTTATTTATTTGATCAACAATATTTGTTGTACTCATACTATGCATCAGGTAGACATAATGGGAGGAAAAAAATGGTGTAGATAGCTAGATGAACATGACCAAGAGCCCTAAAGCGGGAAGAAGAGCTTATAATACTTAATGGGAAAAAATTCCAGTACGGCTGGATAAGAGATTGTCTTAGAAAGTAGCATAAGATTAGATAGACAGAAAGATCTTGGGCCTTACAACAATAATGTGCTCAGTGTCACAGGAACATATTGAAAGGGCAAAGGAGGCAGCTTGATGGGGCAGCCTCTGGCCAAATCAGGGACAATTTGTTCATAAAACTAAACTGAAATTGATTCTAATCCATCAAATGAAATATAAAACCAATGTATCAATTCTGGTATAAATTAATGAATAAAGACATAAATAAATGTTGCAGGAAGTGATAGCTCTTCCTTATAGAAGAATATCATTAACAAATATAGAAGAAATGGTGGAGTTAGAAAATTATCAGTGGAGGATAAAACTCGTGGGCAAAAGCTTTAAATGGAACAGAATATTTACTTACCTTCTTACAAGATACTTATTAACAACAAAAGGAAAAACAGGAACTTCAAAATGGGGAAACTTAGTAACACCACTTTAAGCAGTTGATCAAAGTTAGCATCACAGATATTGGGGAAACCTGATTCCGTGGGCCTCTTAATAATATGATACGCTGAGAAGAACACGACATCATCTCCATGGAGTTTCTGTCAACATTCTTAACCCAAATCCAGTCATGGAGCAATATCAGGCAAACTCAAATTGAGGGACATTCTCCAAAAACGTCAATGTCAAGAAAATAAAGAAAGGCACGAAACGGTTCTTGACTAAAGGAGACTGAAAGAGACATGACAACTAAATTCCATGCATGATTCTGGAATGCATCCTAGATTGGGAAATAAAAATAGGTTAGAAGGATATATTAGGACAAATGTGGAATATGGCCTATGGATTATGTAATAGTATTGAATCAGTCTTAAAATTCCTGATTTTGATAATTGATTATATAAGAGGATGATCTCCCATCGTTAGACACTGCCCACTTTGTCCTCTATCACCCACCCCAAACCCACAATAATTTCCTGGGGGCACTTACCTTGTACTAAATTCACAGTTTTGTAGCCTGTAAAAATTGGCCTGGCCTGTGTAGAAATGAGGAGGTTTGCATTTACTAGCTACATGACCTCAGTTTCTCCTATGTAAGGTAAGGGCATGGGTTATAATATTTTAGGTCTAAATTTTCTCCCACATCTTCATTCATTCATTTACTCATTTATTCAACAAAAATGTATACAAGTCACCCTATTGCTTGCCAGACATACGGTGGTAAGTGACATACATATAATCCTGTCTTTGTGGAATGTGTATGGTTTAGCAAAATAGGTGGACAATTTTAAAAGCAATTGTATTTCTGTGGAATAAAGACTGTGTTTGGAATAGAATGTACTATGTATGGGTCAACACAGAAAACATAACCTCCTTTTAGGAGATGGGCTAGGCAAGGAAAGACCATTTGGGTGGAGCAGAGTTGGTCTGGTAAAGGCACAAGGGAAGATGATTTTGATATTCCTTGTGCAGGATGAGCAAGGACAAAATATGGCAGCTTGAAGAAGGTGAAGGAATTTCAGTGTAGCTGGGAGCAGGGACAGTGGTGGAACACAAGGCGTATTAATATTCTGGAATATTTGGGTCTCCATTTATTGTTAGACCAGCCCTCATCACTAGGCATCTGAGTTTTCTTATACCCAAGGCGTGAGAGACGTAAGCTCATCCCATTACTAGAATCCAGTGTCTTTCGCACCCTCTATTTCCTCCCAAATGTCTCTGGCAAGTGCTATGCCTGGGCTCCATCCAACTCTCCTGCCAAAAGACAGAAACTCAGTCGCATCTTCCAGCCTGGGCTCGGCACAGGCCTTCTTCCCTTCGGAGAGAACTGTTGCTTGAGACATCTAATTTTACAGATCATGGTTTTGGAGGAAAAAAAAATGTCACCCCAGAAGTGAATGGGAAATTATTCACTTCTGGGTGATGGAAAATGTCAAGACAGATGGGTCAGGCCCCAAACTGGATTCCTGGGCAGCTCACCCAGACAGCCAGGAAACCCAGCACCTTCTTCTCCTAAGCCTGTCTTAAGATCGTGCAGATTTGGAAATTGGCAAACACCACTGGGATCCTTCTCCCCTCTGAGCCATTTTTCATGCTGCTTCCTCTGTCTGGCCCTTCCCTCCAACTCCTCTGAATAACTCTTACATATCTCCAGCTTAAATGTCACTTCTCTAAAACTAACGTGTGGCTCAGATGACCCAACTCTGTGCTTCCATGGTATATATTAATACATTTTATCAAAATACTGATCCTACTATTTTATAATTCTTTAAATTTGTTTTACATTCTTCTTCTACCAAACCTGGATATTCATGAGGGCAGGATAAATGTATATCTTTTCTTCCTATTACCCCCCAGCACTTAGCATAGCATATGGCAAATAGATAACGGTAAGTAATTTGTGTTGGATGAATGGATGTACGAATGAATCCTGGGCATCTACAGTCTCCCTTATTAAACCTTTTACCCTAAATCATCCTCACTTTTAAGGCCACAATGCCTAGAATCATCAAATTTCAGGGCTAGAAGAGACCCGATGATAATAAGTCAGTGATTCCCAGGTTTGGTTGGTGGGAGTGCTTCCTTGGTGAGGAAGAACGTATCTGAAATTGTGTAGAAGTGAGGGCAGAGGAGATGTGTAGTTGAAATAAGCACAGGCTATGCTCTCTTGAATGGGGCAGAGAGAGGGAAACTGCAGGTAATTTCACACAACCTGCCACCTGTAGAATCCTTGCGGTCTACGTGCCAGGCCTAAGAGGAACTTAGAGATGAGAAGTTTTGGTGTAGTCTGACTGTCCATCAGACCTGGAAACCATAATATAGCATTGCCAAATGAACATCCAAGCAACCTCTGCTTGGTCACCTTTCCCGATGGGGAACTGCCTATAATCCAAGGCAACTCATCACCCGGACCAGGGGTTTTGGACCTCAGCACTATCGATGGGAGGGGTAACAATTGGTTGCAAGGGACTGTACTGTGTGTCCTTGGAAGTTGAGTGGCATCCCTGGCCTCTACTCTCTAAATTCTAGTGACATTACCTCCCCAAGTTGTGACAACCAAAATTGTCTGTAGACATTGCCCAGTGTCCCCTGGGAGAGGCAAAATTGCCCTTGATTAAGAATCACAGACTTAGAGACATGCCATCCGTGGAATGTGGGCTTCATTATACTGCACGTTATTGACTTTGCTCACCTAAGATCCATTTTCTTTTCTTTAAGTAAAAAACAAAATCAATCCAAACAAAAAACCACCACTCTGATTTTCCCTTTGGAACTATTTCTTCCCCATCCCCCAGAATATTTGGTTAAAGTGGGACTGAATACACAAATGAGACTTGGTTCTGAGAACTGCCTTCAAAATCTGAGGGAATAGAATCCCTCCCTCTACTGGAAGTTCAGAGCAAACAGTAGATCTGAAGCTCCCGCAAGCTATCTTGTCAATATGAGCAAGCAGTTCACCTCAAATAGGTCTCAGGCAGAGGAAAACAGTACTGACATCATCAGATTCCTGAAGACATTTTTCTGAGCCTTTAAATTAGACTTGGCCCCAAACTGAATGATCCCTGCATTTTTTAGTTACGCGAACAAAGACTCCCTTTTGGACCCGGCAAGTTTTAGTTGCATCTGTATCAGCTGCAACTGGAAAAAGACATGACTTTTTAACATATATTTTTCAATTAGTTCTTCCTCAGAGGAAAGAAAACATGCATTTGCTCTCTTTTATACAATCACACTTCTACTTGATTGTATTTGGGTTCCGAAGGTGTTGAAACAGGTGAATTTACCAAGGTTTGAGTTCCCTCACCCCTGGGCTACCACCCAGTGTGTTTCTATTTTCCATAATTTTTCCAGAATGATCTTGGTAAAGCATAAAGCTGTTGTTCGTGCCTGTTTTCCATTTAATAGCCTTTGATAGCTCTGATTACCTACAAGGTATGTCCTCACTCCACAGTCCAGGGCTCAGAGCCTTTACAACTTGGACCCAGACGACACCTGCAGCTTCAGTGTTGGCTGTGCAACCCTTTCCTGTGAGCCCCCCAGGGTATCTCTGAAACCCCAGCGTCCTGCACAGAGCACTTCGCAGTGTAAGCCTGCAGTGAATGAGTGACTGCAACACCCCTGCTCTGTGTGAGGAAGCTCTTTCTCCCCAGGCAGATTGTCAGTTTCCTCCCTTTTCCAAATGCATTCCCTTCTGTGTAATAACGAGTAGGAACAGAGCTGGAGATTCCTGTACCCGACACGTGCCCAAGATCCTGCCTCCGTCAGGCTAAAGGAGGCTCCTAGCTGCCCCTGGCCCAGGCAAGACCACCTGATGTCCAGCTGAGGATGCAGCAGCTGAAAGGACCCTGAGTAGCACCTGCCCAGTGCCTGACTCTCTCAAGTTTTGACAGCCCAGCCTGCACCTCTCTGCCCCAGAATATCCTGTGAAAATCTCACTTACAGAATTTACCACTCAACACTGTGATTATTTGATTATCTTTCTGTCTCAGGCATTAATTTGTCCTCTCCAATGAAAGTTTATTATTTTTTATTCAGCCAGTTTATTATTTTTTATTCAGCCAGTGCCCAGGTCAGTGTCTGGAACTCAGCCCAATTGATTCCATTTGTCCAGTTGAAAAAAATAACTAAAGGATGAAAGAATAAAATCTGGAAATAATAAAGAATGCAAACATTGGATATAATCAGACCTGGGTTCAAATCCTGACAACCTACCTTACCAGCTATGTCACTCACTGTAGATTAAGACTCACTCACTTAGATAAGACACTAAGTATAGGCAGAAGCAGAGAGATGTATTGAAAGCAAAGTACACTCTTAAGAAAAGGCAAAAGAGTGAACTGATCCAAGGAGGAACAGTGCCAACCCAGGGTTAGGATCTGACCTCTTTTTTAAATCTTAATGCCACGCTAAACTGAGGGTGGAATATTCATGGGTTTTCCGGGAAAAGGGTGGAGAGTTCCTAGAACTGGGAGCCCTCCCCTTTCTTGACCTCATAGAGTAACTTCCAGGAGTTGCCATGGCATTTGTAAACCCCTTTCTGTCCCTTTTCTTTCATTGTGGTGTCACCAGTGCCTAGAACAGTGCCTGGGACATGGACTATGTGCAGTACCTATTTTTGAAAAATTAAGCAAGCCAATGAGGTGAGTATTATTGTTGTCCCCATTTTACAGATGAGGAAACTGAGGTTCAGAGAGTCTAGGTAGCTTGTCTTGAAGTGAAGAAAACTATAATTAGGCCCCAGGGCATTGGCGCCCAGATTTCATGTGCTTCATCACTGTAAAAAAAACAACAACACACACACACTGGGAAAATGTCCACTAGGTGTGCTACAATCTGAGAGAGATTTCCATCCAGACTAGCTAAAATAAAATTAAAATTTGAGCACTTCGGTGGGCCAAAAACTAGAAGGGCACATTTCCGGCAGAGGGGGCTGAGCCGGATGGTGGGTGCAGATCCTTCTGCTTGCTCAGACATAATTTATCTGTTTTGGGGGAGAGTGGTGCCAGAGCTCATTGTCAGGAGAGCTCAAGAGGAAAACAGTCAACTCACTTTTCCCCAAGGCCCAGAGTATGTCAGAAAGGGTGCATTTTAGACCATCAACCAGCCAATATAGAAATTGTTTTCTGACATACGAAATGCTTTCATTTACATCACTTAATTCTTAGAAGAAATGGTGGTTATACCCTTTTCTCCACTTTCCAGATGAGGAAACAGAGGCAGAGAAAGCGTAACTGACTAATTCAAGGTCACCCAGAGAAGTGATAGGGCCTAGACTTGAGCAAACAATTCTGCTTATAATCACCGATCGTAAACCTTGGGGGACCATCGCCTCCTTTGAGAATCTGATGGAAACTGCAGACCACCTTCCCAGATTACCTTCTCTGTCCTCTCCTCTCCCCTTTTGTTTTCTTTTGGTTTATGAAACCCCTTAAACCCAGCTGGAAAACCCCTCACTCTAAACCACTGCATGGGAAATCCAGAAATGAGAACATCAGATCAATCAGCTGATTTAGCTCTGAGGGGTCTCATTTTCCTATGTGTTAAATGGAGAGAGAAATGTCATCTGTGCTCAGGGGATCCCTGATGTCCTCATAACCATAAGAATATCATCGCCGTCTGGAAATGTCTCTTGAGGTGACTAGACGTTATCTGGCAGTGTATCCCAAGCACTAGCTAGAGACAGGAGATCCATGTTGTGTTCCCTACGCCAGCATTAAAGAGTCATTATGGGACTTTGGTCCTTAGAATGCCCATCTGGAAAATGGACCTATGGAGTCAGGGTCCTGAAGTACATGTCACAAGCTAAGGTGATGAGTTAGAAAATCAGCGAAGGGTGGAATGGAAATCAGTAGGCTGGAAGGGGATGAGATGATTTGGATAAATTACAAGGGTGGTTTATTAGTAAGGGTAAGGCAATCTGCCATAATACAGAGACCACAAATGACAATGACTTAAACAAAATCGAGTTTTGTTTCTCTCTCAAATAACAGACCCACTGTAGCCAGGTGGTAGGGAAATTGAGCAGGTGGCTCTGTGACCATTCACGTGAAGCTTGCACTGGTGATTTGAATTAGGCCAACGAGACCTGGTCCTGAGCATTTCTATGGAGTTGCTCTCCTTCTGCCAGGGCGACGAAGAAGAGAAAATGCAAACTCTGAGTTATTGGTGGCTGTTTTTGCCACTATATAGGGGACAGGCCGCCTAGGAATGAAGCAGAACCGAGAGATGAAGAGAGATCGTGGGTGACATTATTCAGAGCTCTCGGATCCAGCCATGCCTGAAGCTATTAATGCTGAAATTCATTTCATGAGCAATGAATCCCTGTTTTGGCTTTTGCCAGTATGAATTAAGAACTTGGAATGAGAACGATCCTAGTATATCACATTACAATTCCTTTATTTTCCTCCCATACCTTGGCTCTCAAACCAGGCTACACAGAAGAATATCTATGGAACTTTATAAAAATTAGAGATTCCCTAGACAAATTTAGTTCAGCCAGTCTGAGGAGAGACTAAGCAATCTTCCCAGGCTTCTAATATGAAAGCTTCCCACAAGTTTCTAATAGGCAGTGAGATTAGGAACAACTAATTAACACATGCTGCCTACCGATGTGGTTATTGCTGTGTGATTTTGGAAAATCACTGACCTCTTTGGGTTACTTTTGCTTTACTTATAATAGAAAGAGAAAAAAGCCAAATGATTTTTTAAATGGCCTTCCTGCTTTAAAAGTCTACTGTAATGACAGTTTCTCTTTCATGGGCCCCTTCTTTCCTGAACCAAGTTCCAAGTGTCCCAGCACACACGTGCACACACGTGCACACCCTCCCCCCGACACTCTCCCATTGTGAACAGGCACACTCAAGAAATGCACCTCCGAGCCTTGGCCCACTTCCCGCAGCATCCTCTTGCCTTCATCGCAAGCACTGACAGGTGCAAGCTGAGAAAGATACAGGCCCTGTTTGAAGCCCCGTGATAAGAGGAGAAGCTGGAAGACAGGCTGAGGAGAAGAAACAGAAATATTGATCTCGAGAGCTGACAGGTTTTACTGAAGGTTCCGGTGGTAGGAAAGGGTGAGCCCGGATTGAGAAGTTTACACTTTCCCTGTGCAAAACTCAACTTCAGCAGCACCCTGATTAAAACATTTTCCGCGCTCACCACATCCCAGAATTCTAGGCTCCCCGTCTTATTTCTGACTCTGGCAACCTTTGAAGTCGGAGGGGCTTGCTGCTCCGTGGGCACGCGGTGTTCTTTTATGCCTCTGTGCCCTCATCTGACCAGCTCTGCCGCCTGCACTTCCTGCCCCCTTCTGAGCCTGGTGAATGATGGCCCCCCTCTTCCAAGACCCAGGTCAAGCAGGCTGTGTCTGTGAACCCGGCTGGAGTGCCCCAGGCAGAGTTGTCAACCCCTCCTTCTGCTGGGCTTCAAAGGCACCGTCTAGGCCTAGTGACTGCTGCACTCTGAGTTATAATTATTTGTTCACATGCCTCCCTCACCAAGAGAGGGCAGATACTACACGCCCGGGACGAAGTCAGTGCTCGGTAATTTCTTATCGAACGAATGAACAGAACTGAACAGAGGTGAAATAAATAGAAGGAAATCTTTATCACAGTCGCTGGATTGTAGACTTGAGATGTCTTGTTGGAAACCTGTTTAATATGTGTCCTGCATAGGTAGGTGCCAGAAAGCATAATTTAATTTGTCGTAGAGCCATCATTTTGAGCATTCGCTTGAACAATGGTTCTCACTCTGAAGTTAGCATCAGAATCATCTGGAAACCGGTCAGCGCAGATTCCTGCATCCCGCCCCAGAGATTCTAATGTAGCAGGGCTGGGGCAAGGCCTGAGGATATGCATTTCTAGCATGTTCCCAGGTGATGCTGATGCTGTTGGTTTGGGGATCGCAGTTCGAGAACCACTGTACTAGATTCTGTTACTCTCGTTCAGGGTCTTTGAAATGGGTAGGATGGTTGTCCTGACAGCACATTTCTTTGTAGCACTAAATCTTTTGAATTTCTCTGCTGGCTTCTTATCATGCGGTTGGAGTCTTCCTCAGTGACACCAACAGCTGTGTCCTTTCCATCACACTGTGATTCCTCACTATGATGCTGTGTTGCATGATACAGGAAGGGAGGAACACTGGGCTTCAGTGGATGGGGAAAACTTACTGCGAGAAGAGAGGCTAAGAACTGGCACTTTTGGAGTGTGGGAGAACTGATTGGGAATGGAGATCAGTAAGAGGGGAAATTTAAAAAGGGTTGTGAGAGGCAAGCTGAGAATTAAGGATTTCATTTGGATTGCAGCAAGAGAGATTGAAGCTTTAGGATGTTCTGTGAGCCAGAGGTTCTCACCTATGACTTCCCATTATCGTCACCCAGGGAGCTTCTACAACAGGCCAATGCCCTGGCCCCACTCCAGAACAATGGCGTCAGAGTCACTGGGGCCCTGAGCCCATAAATATTGTTGTATTTTAAAGTTCCCCATGTGATTCCACTAGGAAGCCTGGATTGAAAATTTCTACTGGGATCCCTCTATTTCCACAGGTCCTTCAAATTTTAATCCCTGACCTTGGGCATTGTTCAGCCATATGCCTTAGCTGCACCTGCTATACCCTTGCCATTCTGCTCACCATGGGATCCCACCTGAATGGAAGACCTGAGTCCAGGAAAGATTACCTCTCTTTGCCTGGGCTCTCTTGCTTCATATGTGGGTTCTTGGTAGAAACCAGAAATGTGGAAAGGCTGTCTCCCTGACCCTCCTATCAAAAGCAACCACACCAGCCTCTTCTTTTGTCACCGTTTATCCCTTTAGCTTATTTTATTTCCAAAATAACATTTATTACACTCTAAAAGTCTATACATCTATGTGTTTACTTATGAAACATCTCCCTCTTCACTAGAATGTAAGTGCTATAAGGGCAGACCTTCTCTGTCTTGTTCACCGCTGCCTTAGTCTTCTTCAGGTGTCGTAACAAAGCACTACAGACTGGGTGCCTTAGACAACAGTAAACAACAAGAGAGTTTTATTTTCTTATCATTCTGGAGGCTGGGAGTCCATGATCAAGGTGCCAGCTTGGTTATGTTCTGATGAAGGCTCTCTTCCTGGCCTCTAGAAGGCTGTCCTCTCACTGTGTGCTTGCATGACCTCTTCTTTGTGTGTAAGTGCAGAGAGAGAGAGAGAGAGAGAATACAGGCTCCCTCGTGTCCCTCTTCTTCTAAGAGAACCAATCCCATTGGGCCAGGGCCCTACCTCATCATATTGGGAGTTAGGGCTTCAACATATGAATTTTGGGGGTACACAAGTATTCAGTCCATAACAACCACCCATCCCCTGTATGCAGGGTAGTGCCTGGCACGCAGCAGGTGCTGAATACCTGCAGGATGAATTAATTCAGCAATTCCCAAACTTATCTCCATCACAGAGTCTTGTGGGCAATCAGAGCCTCAATTCTTCCAGAGAAAACCAAAAATTGAAGACTCAACTAAAATGCTACTTCTTTCTTCTTCATAAGCCCATCATGGTGAATACAGCTCAGATTCCTTCGTGCTGAATGCTAAAATGAGTGGCCAACAGTGGATACTCTACCTTGACTTTCTGAAGCCTGGTTTCCAGAATGTTTTGTCTTGCAAGTGCTTCCTTCCCACCCACATGGCAATTTTGGAGAGGAACAGCAGGTTTTGAAAGGCTTCTTTTATTTCAGATCCACTTGCCAAGCATGAAGGAAAATGTAACAGGAGAAGGGTGGTCTAGCAGAATAAGATAGGGGTGTGTGTGTATGTGTGTGTATGTGGACTTATGAGTGTTTGTGAAAATGTATACCAAAGAGATCATGCACAAGAAAGAGAGGGTGGTTTGTGTAAATGAAAGAATCAAGTATTTACATCCTAGTTCATTTGAGGCACTCAAAAATATTATTATGGAATGAATGAATGAATAAGTGAATGAATGAAGAATAAAAGATGAACGTATGGGGAAAGCAATATGGAAAAAGAAGTGCTAGATCTTTATAATGGGGTAAATAGGCAAGAGGAAGGAAAAGGAGGAATCACTGACGAATTAGAAGTTCTTAAAGGAGGTGTCCTCTGAGAGAGCAAGAGAAACAAAAGGGAAGAGAGGGACAGTTCTAGATTTCTGCAGTACCAATAAAATGGTCACTGTCCTTGGCCCCTTTTCTCTTTACTGAAGCCTAATTTATGTCAGCTCATCCTCACCTGCAGAGCAATGTTAGCCGCAATCGACAGTTGAGTGGTACCTAGAACCATTTTTCTTACTTAGATTAGAGTGACAAGTGACCACAAATTCCTCTCACCCCAATGTTCCTTTGCCACCCCTCTCGATAAGAGGTGGAGTCTGTTTCTCTACTCTTGAATCTAGGTGAGTCATGAGACTTGCATTGGCTAACAGATATCAGTAAATGTGATAGAGGCAGAGGCTCGCACAGCTCTTAGACATTGGGACTTGCTCTCTCATGCTGCCCTTGGAACCCCAAGACCATCAGACAGGTTGAGGAAGCCCAAGCTAGCCTGCTAGATGTTTACAGGCATGTGGCCCAGTATCCTCTATCGCAC
>RJWJ010015440.1:0-36199 GCA_004363605.1 Indri indri | reverse complement strand
TTCTGGAGTCCGGGAAGTCCAGGATCAAGGGGCCAAAAGACCCAGTTTCTGGGGAGGGCTGCTTCGGATTGCAGAGGATGTTGTCTGGCTGTGTCCTCGCAGGGAAGGGAGCGAGGGAGGAAGCCGGCTCTCTCCTATCCTCATCTTACACGCACTCGTCCTGCCGTGAGACTTCACCCTCGTGACCTAATCACCCCCAAAGACCCCATCTCCAAACACTATCACCTTGGAGATCAGGGCTTTGACATACACATTTTGGGGGGACACCAACATGCAGTCCATAATACTGCAAATGTGGCCAAGGAGAGTCAGGATCTGCCTTGGTAGCCGACCCCTCTCTTCTTGGAAAGGAGCAACTGAGAGAACGGAGAGGAAGTGGGAATGCGTCATTTCTCCCTCGCTAACCAGGAGAGAGTCAGAACTTCTGCCTCCGTGGACTGGGGGGAAATGCGGTGAGTGGAGGAGAGTGGTTCACCTTTCCCGATGCCCCGAACCCTGAGTCTGGTCTCTGGCTACTCACTGGGCTTCACAGCTGCTGGTCCAAAGGCCGCAGCTTATGTGCCTGAGCTTCCCTATGAGTGCGGCCACCACGTCGGACCAGTCCTGCTCCCACCTCAGAACCTCCTGAAATATGTCAGAACAAGATAGTCATCAATTCTATACCCAAACTATACCCTGTGCCAAGACTTTACCCCCATTGTCTCTCTTCGCCACAGCGTTTGACATGCACAAGGCTCTGCAGGGGGTTGGGCCCCTCTGCGCCCCGCCTCAGCCCCCCCGCCCAGCCCACCTGTCACTCACCCTCCTGTGGTGGTCACCTCGAGCAGGTGCACACCTGCACACCTATGTTGCATCTGTCTGGCTTTCTGCCCCAGGGCGTCTCTGGCATTCACCTGTGCCTCAGCCTGGGCGCGCAATGGGGCCAGCATCCCCTGGAGGAAGACATGAGCCCCAGGGAATGAGAGCTGGTGGATCAATGGCCCCCTAATCCATCTTTACAGCAGAGAATTCTACGCCTCCTTCTACTGGCTTCTTGGAAGATTCTAGTGAGTTCAAATCCCAGTTACCCACACGGTGGTGACCAACTTAGTGGTTCCACCTGCACTGGTTCTCCTCTGTCCCTGGTTCCCTCCACCTATTATCTTTTACTGCTCCCGGGGTCATGGCTCTGAGTGAACCACCAGCACCCAAGCCCTTGTCTCAGCTCCCTTCTGAGGGGGACCCAGTGAGACATACAGTGATGTCAAATAGCCATAATACAATTGCCAGTGCTCCAAATTTGAATAATATGAGTCTTCTCTTGTTCTTCTTCTCCATTGAGAAACAAAATTCAAGTGAAATCTCCTTCACCTGACAAATTCAAAAGCCAAGAAATAAACATCTGCAATTGTCTCTTCCCTGATGGTGTTGCATGGGAGACTCACTCAGGGAGGACTGCAGAGTCCCTTTTCAGCAAGGTTAGCCTAAGCCACCATCTCGTAGAGAAAGCGTGGCTCTGTTACAACTCCAGCGTTGGATTAACACAACATTCTGCTCCAATTACTTCGTATTTCCTTTATGTACGAAAATAAAATGTACCAGATACAGCCAAAATACACTCACTCTTTCCTCTGCCTTCTCTCACTCCCCACAAGTAACCAGTTTCCGAAGTTGTGTATTATAACAAATAAACACTTTATACGTAAAAGATATGAAGGGTATCAATGAAGGAAGGGTTTCTGCAGAAGACAGATGGGACAGTATTACGTGTCTGCTTTTTTTAAGTTTCATAGAGACAACAATAACAAATATAAAACCAATACTATGAATATTGACTATTTCAATACTAAAAATATTAAAATCCAATGTGAATTTTGAATATTTCAAAATATGAAACCATGAAACAAATACTAAGCCTTCATGATTTAGAACCAAATTTGAAATCTGCCCTGAGAAATGATATTCCCTTCTTGTTTCACCAGCCATGATTAACAGCAGAGACATGATTATTAGAAGAAGGAGGGTGAACAGGAAACCAAAAGAAAAAAAACCTTGATTTAATCCTCCCTTGGAGGTCAGTTGTTCACAAACTCAGAAGGAAGAAATATGCCATCGGAAGGCTGTTTTTGGACACTATGCTCTCCAAATCCTTCCAGAATAAGGCAGCACCTATGCATTCTGTTTTCTGTCTCAGAGAGTGGCATGTGGAACAGAATTTGAGACTACTTCCTACCAACTCTTTGATGTAGCGAAAATCTCATACATTGATCAGCATTCTGTAGCCCTTTCAGACGTGAGTTGTTTTTTGTTGTTGTTGTTTGTTTTTGTTATTTAACACTGAGTCTATATTCTTGGTAAAGAAATGGTACAAAGAAAAAAAAGGCAAAACATAAAATATGTCAGCGAGAACTATTTCACCCCAGCCATTCTTAAATGACCTGTATATAAAGTCTGAATTTCATAAGATGAACCTTAATAGAACTAAAAGTTTGTCTTCCTGACACTCTCGTAGCTTTGGCTGCAGCCCTAGTAGAAGATGCAGACCCCCATATGCACCTACATACTGACTAAAAGAAAGCAAGTGTGGCAATACTAATATCAGACAAAATAGACTTTAAACCTAAAAAGGCTACAAGAGACAAAGAAAGACAAAAGGGCTAACACAGCCAGAAGATACACCAATGACAAACATTTACACACTTGGTGACAGACCATTAAAAGATATGAAGCCCAAACTGACTTGAAGGGAGAAATAGACAGTAATAATAATAATAGCTATTATTATTACTACAATAATGGTTGGAAACTTCAATGCCTCACAGTAATAGATAGAATGACACAGAGGATATATAAGGAAATAGAGGACTTAAACAACACAATAAATCAACTGGATCTAACAGATAAATACAGAACACTCTATCCAACAATAGCATGCACATTCTTCCCAAGTGCACATGGAACATTTTCCAGAATAGGTCTTATGTTAGGTCAAAAATTAAGTTTTAATAAATTTTAAAATACAGACATTATACAAAGTATATTCTCTGATTACAAAATGATGAAGTTAGAAATCAATAACAGAAGTAAAACAGGAAAATTCACAAATTTGTGAAAACTAAACAATGCATTCTCAGACAACCAATGAATCAAAAGAAATCACATAGGAAATTAGAAAATACTTAGACTAATTAACATATCCATTGCCTCTCACGCTTATCATTTCTTTGTGTAAGAACATTTAAAATCTACTCTTTCAGCAATTTTCAAATATGTGTTATTATTAATACTAAGTATGGTCATCATGCTTTGTAGTAGACCACCTGAACTCTTTTCTCCTATCTGTTATTGCTTGTTAATCAAAAATAAAATAAACTTTTAAAGAATAAAATACTTAGAGACAAATGAAAACAAAAACACACCGTCTCTAAACTTACGGGGCACAATGAAACCAAAACCAGTGCTAAGGGAGATTTGTGGGTATAAACAAATTCCCACTCTCTTTCGGTTACAATTTGCAGGCAATATCTTCTTTTCGTCCTCCACTTTCAAGCAATTTGTGTCTTTGGACCCACAGTGAGTCTCCTGTAGACAGTATATAGTTGCCTCGTGTTTGTGCCAATCTACGTTTTTTGATTGGAGAGTTTAACCTATTTACATTTAAAATAATTACTGTTAAGGAGGAAATCCTGTCATTTTGATATTTGCTTTTCTATATGCCCTAGAGCTTGTCTGTCTCTCATGTACTACATTACCATCATACTTAGTGTTTAATTGATTTTTTTGTAGTAAAACGTAGTAGAAAGTAATTGCATTCCTTTCTCATTTCCTTTTGTGTATATTTTATAGCTTTTTGTGATTAACAAGGGGGTTACATTTAACATCTTAAAGTTATATCCTAACGTTATACCACTCTAATTTAAATTTATACCAGCTTAAAAATCAGTTGCATTTCTATACACTAATAATAAAAAATCTGAAAAGAAAATTAGGAAAAGAATCACAATAGTGTCAGAAAGAATAAAACACCTTGTACACTCAAAACTATAAAACATTGATTTAAAAAGTAAAAGAAGACATAAATGAGTGCCATGTTCATGGATTGGAAGACATAGCATTGTTAAGATGTCAATACTACCCAAAGTGATCTTCAGATTCCATGCAATCCCTATTGAAATTCCAATGAAGTTTTTGAAGAAATAGAGAAACCCATCCTAAAGTTAATATGAAATCTCAAGGGAACTAGAGTAGCCAAAATAATCTTGAAAAAGAGGAACAAAGTCGGAGGATGCACACTCCTGATTTCAAAACCGGTTACAAAGCTACAGTAATCAAAACAGTGTGGTACTGACACAAAGACAAATGTATGGACAAATGGGATTGAATAGAGAGCCCAGAAATAAATCCTTGCATATATGGTCAGATAAATTTTACAAGGATGCCAAGACCATTCAATGGGGAAAAGACAGTCTTTTCAATAAGTGGTGCTGGGAATCTGGAACTCCACATGGAAAAGAGTGAGGTTTGACCCTCACCTGACACCATATACAGAAATTAACTCGAAATGGACCAAAAACCTAAAGGTAAGACCAAAAACAACAAAATTCTTAGAAGAAAGCGTATGGAAAAAGGTTCATAACATTGGATTTGCCAGTGATTTCTTGGACATGACATTAGAGGCACAGGCAACAACAACAACAAAAAACAATTTGAACTTCATGAAAACTAAAAATTTTGTGCATCAAAAGACAATATCAACAGAGTAAAAAGACAGCTCACAGAGTGGGAGAAAATACTTGCAAATCACATATATGATAAGGGATTAATATCCAGAATATACAGAAAACTCCTAAAATGCAACAACAACAAAACCAACAACAACATTTAAAAATGGACAAGGGCTTGAGCAGACGTATCTCCAAAGAAGATATGCAGATGGCCAATAAGCACATGAACAGGTGCTCAATATCACAAATCGTTAGGGAAATGCAAATAATCAAAACTAGAATAACTTACCACCTCGCATTTGTTAGAATGGCTACTATCACAAAAACAAACAAACCAGGAAACAAGTGTTGGTAAAGACCTGGAGGAATTGGAACCCTCGTGCACCCCTGATGGGAATGTAAATGGTGCAGCCACCGTGGAAAACAGTAAGGCAGTTCCTTAAAAAATAAAAAATGGAATTACCATATGGTTCAGCAATTCTGCTTCGGGGTATATGCTCAAAAGCATTGAAAGCGGGGTCTTGAAGAAATATGTTTGTACACCCATATTCAGAGCAGCGTTATTCACAATAACTAAACAAGAAGCAACCCAAGTGCCCATTCATGCATGAATGGATAAGCAAAATGTAGTATATGCACACAATGGACTATTATTCAGCCTTAAAAAGGAAGGAAATTCCGACATAAACTACAACACGGATGAAAACATCCATGGAGGACATTATGCTAAGTGAAATAAAAAGACAAATACTCTGTAATTCCACTTATATGTGTTACTTACAGTAGTCCAAGTCGGAAACAGAAGGTAGAATGCTGGTTGCCAGGGGCTGGGAGAGTGGAGAGTGGAGAGTTATTGTTTAATGGGCATAGAGTTTTAGTTTTACAAGATGACGAGAGTTATGGAGTTGGATGGTGGTGATGATTGTACATTATGAATGTATTTAATACCACTGAATTATAAACTTAAAAATGGTTAAGATGGTAAATCTTATGTGTATTTTACTACAACAACAAAAAAAATGAAAAGTAGGAATACTAACGGAACACAGAAAAATAGTACAGCTATTTTGGAAAACAGCTTGACAGCTCCTTTGAGTTAAAATACACTTACCATGTGACCCAGTGATGAACAGTTATTTATCACAGCTATGTTCATAATTGCTCCAAGCTGGAAACAAGCTGGAAACTGTCCAAACGTCCTTTAGCTGGTGAATAAACAAATTCTGATACCTCCATGCAACTGAACACGAGGCATCGATAGAAACTAATGAACGACTGATACATGCCATGGCATAGAGGAACCTCACAGTCATTATCTGAGTGCAAGAAGCCAGAATTGAAAGGCTAAAATCTGGTTGCATTTATGCTACACTCTGGGAAAGGCAAAACCGCGAGGACAAAACAGATCCGCAGTTGCTGAGGCCTGGGGGTGGGGGGCGGATTTACTAGAAAGGGGCTTGCGGGAACTTTTGGGTGATAGGAATATTCTATATTTTGGTTATGGGTAGTGGTTAGCCAGCCATACGCATTTATCAAAACTCATAGACATGTATATTTTAAAAGGATGGATTTATTATAAGCAAACTATACCTCGGCAAACCTGACTTTAAAAAAAAAAAACGGTCTTTAGTTTTTTTTTTTTTAATTGTGGTAAAATATACAAAAAGAAGAGTAGTGATAGAAACAGCAGCATAAATATTACAGTTCAGAAAAAAGTCATAAACGTAAATGTAGGCAGCACTCCATTTGTTACTGCAAAATACAAATCTATATGGGCTGGTTGAAGAGAATTTAAATTGTGATAATGTTCTACAAATGTGAAAAGGAATAAAAATGCTCAGTATGATTTATATTAGACTTTAATAAAAATATTTCACAATAGAAAATACACTATTGTGAAATATTTTCAACTGCTGGCATGAAGCCATCCAAGTTTGAGGTTATTTTTCAACAAAGCACAGTGACTTTTCTTAAAAACTGATGACTTTTGAGGTCCTAGAAAACAAACACAAAATAACTTTTTGGGATATGATATGGATACATTTTGAAGCTAAACACAGCAAAGAGACTAACAGCAGAGAAACCTTGCTCAAAACTGCAGTCTTGTAGCAAAATAGAGGCTGGTTCCTCAATTCCTGGGATTCTTGTACAATCAGCCACAAAGTCAATGACATTTTTCCCAGACAGAAATTGAAATTTCCATTAGCAAAATTCTTTCACCAATGACACCATGTGGTGCTGTGCGTCAGTGGCGTGTACCAGGAAGGGTTCGAGCTTCAGTTGGCTCCTGGCTCCTGTGGGAGGAAGAAGTCCAGGAAGACACTGGCTCTGTTGTCACTGAAATTCCGAGGCTGTGCAAGGCTTGATGTGGCCTGAGAGGCATGTCTGGTGACAGGACCAAGAGCACAGTCTGTCCTGGTGCGCAGCGAGGGAGGTGCTGCCCTATCGGTACAGGAGGGGGATCCTAAATGCCAACCCCGGGCCCCCGAGTTCCTTCAGCCTCTGGCTCTTAGTTCCATGTTGAATGAGAAAGGGTGACAATGGACCAACATCCGAGTCCAGCCACCGCGTATGTGGTGTCAGGACACCGTCTGAAGCAATGGCGGAGAACATACGAGTCTGCTTTTGTATGCTGCCTTACAGCTGTCTCTCACAGGTATCTTTGAAGTGAGAGCTATGTCAAACCCCATTCTCATGGCCCCAGCTGGGCCAGCTCAGCTCCTGCCAGGATGTCAGCAGGCTTGGTCAAATGGTGTATTTCAGCACACGTAAATGTCTCGAGTAGCCAGAATCTAACACCATCGGGCTGTATTTTTAAAGCTGAGCTCTCAGAGTTCCTTGCGGAAGGCCGGCGTGGGCGGACGGCTGGAATGCCGGGCTTGACTCTGCTCTGTGTTTGCTCTGCTGGTGGGAGAGCAAAATCAGCGAGGGCTCATTAAGCATTCGAAACCACGTCCAAACGCTGCAACCAAAAGGCAGAAATACTTCCCAAACTGAATGCAACTATTCAGTGGATTTGAAATCGTTACCAAAGCAATCCGTGTTCTTTGGACATGTTTTAAACAGAATAGACAATAAACATGAAATCCCTCCCACGCATCCCCCACTCTCCTGAGATAACCATTCTTAATAGTCTCAGATGTTCCATTCAAGCTTTTCTTCTAAGCAAATGCAAATACTCACATGCACAAACTCACACACACATACAGACATGAAAACCAGATGTCAGATGAGGTAATTTGTCCTTCAAGATTAAAAAAAAAAAAAAGTTGGCTGCAACTTCATCCCACATGTGGTGGGAAGCCCATGTTGCTCCCAGCCAGTCTGGGAGTCTGGTGAGGAAGGGGGATGGGGAACCATTTTTCTAGGCCTTTCTGCTTTTGAACTTTGGTTTTCACCCACTTAGTTCAGGAAATGACTGCTTTCTTATCCCAAACACACTAATATTTTTCTTAATCCTCAGGTGTGAAGGGTTGAGTTAATTACTCCTTAGTTCGTGGTCCATACTCGGCCCCCTGTCTGTCTTTCTGTCTGTAAGTCATCTATCTATCCATCCACCCACCCATCTGTCTACGTGTCTACTCATTCGTCCATCCACCCATCCTCCCATCTGTCCATCCCTTTTTCTCACTAAATGTTTCTCCTATCCCCCTTCCCTGTTAGTCAGACAGTTCTGTTTTTCCCTAATCTGAATCTTTTAGTTTACATGTGTTATTATAAAATGTGTACTTTCGCATTGTGGTGCATTTTTAATTTACGTAAACGGTATTGTGTTCGACGTTTCTCAGCTTCCCCCCCCCCCCCCCGATTTCCACTCGACCTTGTCGCTGAAGCGGCACCCCACACGAGGCATTTGTGGGATCAGCAGACTTGCTAATTAGCAGACAGCTGAGGAATTTTACACGTCCCGTTGCTCAGCCCTCTCTCTCCTTCCGAAGAGTTCAACCTCCTCTCTTCTTAAGGTCTTTTCCCCTTGAGTTCCCTGCAGCTCTTTCTCTCTCCTCCACTGGGACTCGTGTGCCGTGTGTTCTGCATATTCCAAGGCTCGTTCACGCTCTGCTGAAACCCTCCTAGGTTTCTCTCGACGGCAAGAAGTGGTGGCGAGCGTCTGGAAGGTCCCTGTCTTCTTGCTCCTCTCCCAAACTCTGCAAGTAGAAAGGGAATTATTTGAGATTTATCTCCCTAGTGATTGCGGATGTTGTTGCTTTTACTAAAAGGAGCAAGTGGCTATAGACAAGTTTTCACATAAAATAACAATGTTTCTCTCTATCGCGTCTACACACAGGCATATGCATTTTTTCCACAAAATGAAATCATACAGTATATGCGAATTCTGGTTTTGAACATATTTAGAATTACCAGAAGAGGAACCTCAAACTCATGGCCTCCTAATATGGTGCAGGGTGCAGTTAAACGCTGAAAGTATTAGCATCACGGATGGACTTGGTGTCAGTCACCGACAGCATCCCCAGGTGAGACCTGGGGGCAATGCACAGATGTGTGCACAGATGTATTTATCATGCCATTACAGTGGATATTTGTTACTGGGGCTGTTCAACATCTAAACACCACATATTTGGGGGAAATCTTAAGACAGGTAGGAAGCAGGACTCCACCATACACCCGGGCAGCAACGAGGGGCAGCAAACCCAGCAGCTTCATCTGGGGCTTCCTGCTGTGAGCTGTTCTGGCTCCAACAATGTGTCATTTTTGCAGTGATGCTGAGCTCAGCATGGGGGCACCCACTGCTCCTGGCCACACGAGAGCAGGCAGCTCCTGGTGAGATGCTGTCTCTGCTGAACCTCTCCTGGCTTCTGCCTCAGTCTGGTTCAGCAGCCTTTTGTAGAATTTGAGAGCTGCCTGATGTCCTGTCTTTCTGCTGGAGTGTGTTTCTAATGTAAACCCCATGAGCACAGGACTGGGGAATTGGATTAAAAGGGTAAAGACATCGGATTATCCCAGAGAGAAAATGATACGAAAGGGGACAAAAACGGGAGTTAAACATCTCCGGACTCTGTATTCTGGTGTCCAGAGTGTGGACGGTCCCCTGGTGAACTTCAGGATTTACCCTAAGGTGGCAAGGATGGGACTGCCGTTAGGAGGTGGCCATGGAAGGACATATCCAAGTCAAAAGAAAGAGACCTTCTGAGAGCGTCAGAGCAGACTGGGAGTGAAGATGTTTGTGCCTCCACGGAGGTTGGAGCTCAGGAGAGAACTCGGGTGTGGACAGAGAAAGGACAGAAGCCCTAACTGCTTTGTAGACCTCCCCATGGCACCAGACGGAGGGCGTGGATGGTTCAATCCTGACGGAAACTTCCAAGTGTTCAAACAGAGGACGACGAATGTGAGGGAGTGGAAAAGTCACCTGCCAGACGTTGGCTGGAGCCTCAGGAGATGTCAGGGAACGCAGCTGACTGAGTCCACTGTGGAGTGCACACAGTGCAGCCTGGGGGCGTATTCATTATCTCTGAATTTTTGAAAGCCAGAGAGGGGGAGCCTTAAGGAAGTTAAGTTTCAAACTTCAAAGAAAAAAAATCTTTTCAGAGGAGGAATAAAAATATTGCATTCCTTTTTTTCCAGGTGCTAAACAGACTTTCTGTTGAATGGGTAAAGTTATTTACTAAAATTTAACTTCACATAAATGATTTTTAAAAATGAGCATGCAAATTGTATCAGTGCTTAAGGTAGGCATAAAATGTGTTCTCGCTTAAAGGAGGAAATAGCCGTGGAAAGTGATGTTTATTATTGGCTTTGCAGGTAGCTGTCACGGAGGGCCGGGAGCAGGCCTGGCCACGTCTGGGTGGAGGGGCAGTGTCGCTGAGGCAGGCTCCCAGCAGGGGCTCTTCTTCCGCACCAATCCCGCCCTCACCCTGGCACCTACCAGAGACCACTGCGTGAGCCTCAGCTGACGCTTCAGTTTCTAGGCAGAACTGGAGCCAGAATTCGTTGTCTCCTGGTCGAGAGCAGAGACGGGAGCTGGGCTGAGGCTGGAGATGTGGTTGAATTGGGGGGGGAAGCAGGTGGGTCGCAGCAGAGGAGCAGGAAGGGCAGGGGCAGCCTCGATTCTGTTTTTGTGGCCACGTCACCCTCATGCATCTAACGTACCTTCTTTAGCATCAGTGAGTAATCTTCAATACCACTCTCTCTGCTGTGAAACGCCTAACCCTAACCCAAACCTTGATACCGAAAGGTCTTGTGATACGCTAAATACAATATGAAATGAGAAACAGAGAAAGATGCCGTTTTTTAATTCCGTGGCTTCTTATTTCAAATGGTTATTAGGAGATTGGATTTTTAAAACCAGAGCTGAGACCACCTGTGTCAACATGACCTAGTTGTTTCTTCCTCCTTTGCCCATGAAAGATAATGCAGACCAACGAATAACTTCACTGTCTGCTCCAGGAACATCCTGAACATAGCTGATCTGAGCTAACACTCTACTCACTTGGGCAAACAACTCACTTGTAGACAACAGTTTGCTTCTCAAGATATGTTTCAAGACCCTCGCCTTACCACATCTGCCACAGCAAACTAACTGTGCCAAAACCTCGTCCAAACCAAGTCAGGGTCCTGCCTTCAAAGGCCTGCCTTCACCCATTCCAGCCCAGACCCCCGCCGTGCCTGTGGGCAACCCACCCTCCAATCCCCCTCTGACGCCGCACAGACCCCGGCAAGGCTGTGTTCTCCCTCCCTGCGGGGAGCCTCAATCCACTTAGTTTTGCTTTATTAGAAGGTTTTTGGTGATATTTGGGGGGATTCAACAAAACTTTAATTTCTATACTAAGCCCTAGATGCAGTGTGATTTCAGCCATGAACTAGGTATGTGGCCTTGAGCAAATGTGTTACCCTCTGAGCAACATTTTTGTTCCTACAGAAAGAGATCAACCTACTGTTTCATAGGGTCATTGTGGAGGGAAGAAAAATAAAAATGATAAGAGGAATGTCGCCTCTGTGTCTAGCTTCCAGTAGCTTCTTAGAAAGTGGCTGTCATTTTAATTCAGAACCTTCTTGTTTCTAAGGCTGAACTAGAAGTTAAGGTTATTTGGGAAGTCTTGTTTTTGCTTTTTATGTTTTTTTTTTTTTTTTTTTAGCTATAAGTAGAGTTGCAGAAGTGAGTCAAGCTAGTGGTCTTTTATGACACGGGAATTTCATTTGTCAGAATTACTTTCAGAGGGAGGTGACATTGGGTTTTCAGTCCGTTAGCATACTCATGTCTGGCTCAAGACTGCTCAAATCTTATTGCATCTTAGTTTTGTTTTTTACGAAAAGGAATTTTTCTAAGCCAAATTTTAGTATGCTATTCAAATTCTGAAAAATTGCTGAATAAAACCCCTCAGTCTTTAAGTGTACTTCTAATTTTTAAGTCAGGAATATAGCGTTCTCATTAGCTAACCCGTCTGTGGGAAGATTGTGACAACAAGTCTTTCTGTCAGTCGTTTGCAACAAAATGTTCAATGCAGCTCCTATTACCTCTGGTTTCCTCCAAGGCGCCAGAGGCTGACACCGGGAGAGCTGCGCCGCCCTCGGCCGCCTGGCCAGGTGCTGCACCACCCTCCAGGAGCAGACCACGAGGGGATGGCCACTTCGGCCAGCATTAGCCTCTTAGCCACTCTGAGCCGGCATAAAATAAGGCTGAGAATGTATTAGCTAGTCGGAAAGGATGACAGATACACAAAGTAGAATATTTTTGGAGATAAACGTCTACGGAGCTGTGACTTTCCACCCTGCTCTCGAGGCAGGGGCATTGCCCTCCACCTTCCTTCACCTGAAGTCACATGAAGGATCTTCAAGTCTGGCCCTGGGACCTGGGGGGATGTTGAGACTGGTGGTACCTGAGTCATGTGTGAGAAACCTGAAGGCAAGAGGTGTGGCCACACTGACCTGACTGGTGGCCCCGCCAGGAGTCAGCACCGACTGCATGTGGTCCGCACTTTGGGATGGGGTGGCCAAGGATGCGATCGTGTTTCTTCTGACCCTGCGGGGAGGGGAAGCCTTCTCACCACTGCCCTGCTCTGCCCTCCGGAGAGCCCCAGACTGCGACTGCCTGCAGGAGACGAAGCAGAATGGCAGAGGGCAGAAGGAAAAAGAAGGCGACCCAAGCCCATCCCTGCGCGTGGGCGTCCAAGCCACAGGCGCATCTGAGGGAAACAGAGATGTTTGACACCATTTGCGCTGAACTTTTTAAAGCCTCGGCAAAGAGTCTATCCTATTATTACCTACGATGATTTGAAAAGCAGTGAAGTTTTGCCCAAGATTTAATACAGCAGTACAGAGTAACAGACCAAGTTTTCAGGGATCTTAGAATTAGGAATACATTTGGATTTAGTTTTCACTGCATCAAAACCAACCCTCTCAATAAACTGATTTTACAAAGTTCGGAGAAAGAATAAAAAGGAAAAATTCTTGACCCACATACTCAACCTAACTTTTTTGTTTTCTTTCATCTTATTTTTTGTTAGGATGTAATTCTGGGAGCTATGTCTTCTCACACAGTTCAATTATATATCTGTAGATGATTTAGCAATGACAATGTTTCTTACAATCATCAGAAGCGTTTAGGTGGCTCTTTGTGCCTTACGTTCGACTCTCTGATGCCATCTAGAGGCCAGGTATTGCATCGCCGGCAGAGACAAGGGAGCTCTCGAAGGAAACTGAGGACTGGCCAGCTGGCGTGGAGGGAGATCAAGATGTACCACGAAATCCACGAGGAAAACGTACCCAAAGGCGTGGGAATCAGCATGTGGCATCGTGGGCTGAAGGGCTGGCCGCCGCGAGGCTTAGCACTGGTCTATGCAATCCAGTGGGTGGGAGTCATTGGTGTTTCTGGTCTGCAGCTGCTTGGGTCGAGTGGTTCAGATGGAAGCAGGTCCAGGATACTGAAGAGTGACTAGGGAGACTTCTGGAAGCAAAGTAGACCCAGCTGATGTGTCCTCCACCCTCCGCCACTGCTGAAGCACACAGGTATTGTGGATCAGGAGGAGAAATGCTCACAGCAAGGACACAGCCATGTTTAAAAGCAAGATGGGAAACCAGCAGAGGCCTGGATGTGAAGAGAATGCAAAGCCAAGGTGACATCCTGTGACTGATGCCAGGGCAGTGTGGACACTGTGGCCCGGGCCCCTGTGCTCACGTTTTCCTGCCCACACAGGACAGGAGACAGGCCCTCGGGTACGTTCCCGTGAGGGAGACAGAGCTGATACACCTGCACGGAGCGGGCCCTCGCATGGCTGTGCCTTTGTCAGGGAGGGACTGGGAATTTGGCTGACCAGAGAGATGGCAAGGAGGACTTTTCTCTGGTTGGACAAAAGCTGTCCCTCTGAGAAATCATCTCAATTCCTGAGCCGAGAAATGAACAGAGTAATAGGTCTGGGTCCAGTGAATCCCCGGAGACCCTAAAGCAAATTCCAGCCTGTGGCAGAGGAGCACTCCCTGGCCGAGGGTCCCGGGGACTCCCAGGGACGTAGCTGACAGTGAACTCACACTGGAAACCACAGACGACACAGGCAATCAACCGCCGAGGGAGGATCGGTGTACGCAACACGTGATGAGATTGCTACTCTAAGAAATAAAAATAATAGGACAGTCTATTAAAGATGGCCAAAATTGGCAGATTTAAAATGATCACAGAGACGAAAGACATAGAAACTATGAAGGAAAAGCTGGTAGTTTAAAAGAAAAAGAGATACATCTGCTGGAGTTGAGAAATACAGTCATTTAAAGGGAAACGTAAGGGGGAGACTAAGCAGCCGATTAGACAGAACTGACGAAAAGGGAGCAAGCGGGAAGATTTGAGGGAACCGCCCAGAACGGAGTGCGAGCCCCGAGAGGCGGAGAGTCCGGAAGCCTCGAGTTTGGGAGAAATGAGGACCCGCGTGAGCATAACCGCACGGCACGCGCAGAGAGCGGGAGAGGGGAGCGCTGAAGTCCAGATCTCGATGGACACTCAGTAGGTGGGAAAGGGCTGAGCAAAACATGGGAGCTGGTAAACGCAAGTAAAATCAAATGCCGTGGTCGATATCCGTAAAAACCGGCCGAGTTCACTTTTGCTAGTCCCGTACTGATTTCAACATTAAAATACACATGAGGAAAGAAGCGTCAGGGCCAATCTCCCTTTCAACAGTTTTACGGGAAGTTTTGTCAAACATGAGAACAGACCATCCCTGTCTTTCAGACTGTTCCAGAAACCAGACAGAGTGGGATTACTTTCCAGCTCATTTTATAAGTCAGGTCAGCGAACTCAGACAGGGATGATACAGAAAACATTATCTCAGTTACGAACATAAAAACAAAAATCCTAAATGAAATATGAGGAAACTGAATCCAGCAATGTGTTTAAAAGATTCTGTAAAAGTATGATCGGGTAAGATTTGTACCAATAATACACAGAGGACTAAACATTAGAAAAGTATTAATATAATTCACTACATTATCAGATTAAGATGAGGATCGTATGATCAACTCAATAGGTATATACAATAAGCATTTAGTAAAAGTTACCACCAGGAAAAAAAGAAAATTTCCTTAACCTAATTAAGGGTTTCTACCAGGAATCACAGCAGATCCCACATTAAATAGTGAAGTCGTGGAAATATTCTCGCTTATTCCCTTAAATGTCAGAAACGGAAAAAATGTTCCTGCTATCGCAGTTTTTTTATTTATTATTCCACTGGAAGTCCTAGACATTGAAGTAGCAAAAGAAAAATTAAATAAGAAGTAAAATCTTAGAAAACGAAGAAGCCAAATTATCATCATTGGCAGAGGATATGATTGTTGACATATTAAATTAAAAGATTCTACATACTATTATTCTAAAAAGATGAATTCAGCAAGGTTCTTAGAGATCAGAGTAATATACCAAAATCAACAGTATTTCTACAGACTAGAAAAGACAAATTACAAAATGTAATAAAGTTAAATACTGATCTCATTCATGATAACATAAAATTAAAAAGTTTCAATAGGGTTTTTAATAAATGTGACAATGTGACTCTAAAATTAGTGAAAGAATAAATGGCCTCAAATGGCTGAGCTACTTAAAAGAGAATGAACAGGAAGGACTCACCCAATCAAATATTGAGACCTATTATAAAGCTCTGACATTTAAAACAGTGAGTTACTGACTCAGGGAAATACAAATATTGCCAATGCAACGGAACCAAGAGCCAAGGAAGATATCCACACACATACGTGAACTTGAGTTATGACCATGGTAGTATTTGCAGATCAGCGAAGAAGGAAGAGAAAGTTTAGAAAATAGAACTGGGACAATTAGATTAAAGACATAAACGTGAAAAGCATAACTTGAAAACCTCGAGAAGAGGCCATAAGAAAATATTGTAACTTTAGGGTTAAGGCGCATTTGTTTAAGCAAGCACACACACACACACACACACACACACACACACACACACACACACGCAGAAAAAGAAAGACAAATCCGACTAACTAGAAATTGAAACCTTCACAAAAAAGAAATGCCAAGGTTAAGGCAAGTCACGGATGAAGAGAAGCTGTACGCAAGATACAGGAGGGCTGTCTGGAAAGTATCCAGCCACATAATAGGAAAAATAGAGACATTTATAGAAGAAGATACAAGATACAAGAAACACTGTACATAGGACAGTGACGCCTCAGTCCCCTTCAGAGTAGGCACCTCAGGACTCACACAGTTCTCCCAGCGTCTCTTAACCTAATCTGCACACGTTCAACACTCTCAGGTGTTCTGCTTGGTGCAGGCCTTCCAGAACGTGGATCACTTTCAACAGATTCTCGACCATCTTTGAAGCGTTTGTGCCACACTTTTATTTGTGCTGCACTCGTTGCATCATCCCCGAAAGTCTTCTGAATTATCTGAATGGTTTCTGTGGAGAATTGTTCCAGCTTAACGCAAAATTTGATGAAGATTCGTTGCTCTGCTGGCTCAGTCATTTCAAATGCGACGTCCACACAGTGCACACGCTCACTCAGCGGCGTCTACCGCCCCCTGACTAGTACAGCGAGGTCGTCATCGCTCACACATGCGCATCCCAGGCAACTCGCCTTGGCTGCCGGGTCCCATCGATGTCGCGCAAACCGTTCTCCGTATGTTAACAGTGGCTGGGCACTTTCCAGACAGCCCTTGTAGAACCTGACAGAGGATTATTATTTGAATTCTATAAAGAAATCCTTTAAGAGAGACAGATAGATAGGTAGAGAGAGACGGGCCCAGTAATAGAAAAATAGACAAAACCCACGAGTAGTCAGGTGACAGCAGAGTATACTGAAATGGTTGATAAACTTTTGAAAAGATGCTCAACCTCACCAGTTATTGTGGGAAATCCAAATTAATGTCAATTAAAACAAAGTGGAATACTACTTCTCATCTTTTCAGATGGCCAAATTTTAAGATAAGGCACTAAAAAATATAACTTTCAAACAAAACTAGTGTGGGGAAAGTTTTTAATTAGTTCTGACGTCATTAGAGCCACAAACACTGCAGCTGGTGTAACCAGTGCTGAAACTGTTGACCGGGCAGCGCTGGGTCTACCGCCACTCCTGCCGCCATCCTGTGTTCCTCCCACAAGCCCGTGACTGCCAGCCGAGGTTCACTTTCTCCAAACTGAGGTTTTGTGAAAAATGCCATGCCCGACTGGGGCAGGGACTAGCTTGCTTCATTCTGAGTGTCCTCCAGATAGCGATGAAGGACCTCCCAGGCAGCCTGGTCACATGTGGAAGGGGTCCATGACTTCGTGCAAAGGCGTGTCTAGAGTGGGCATTTCTGACCCTGGGACAATGCATGAGGCAGACGTTTGGAGGGCAGGGGGCCCTTTGGGGAAACCTCCTAAATCCCACACCCAGGCTGAGCGCGGTCATGGAGCCTGGCCTCTCTTCTGCGGCCGCTGCTGTCCGTGTCATGGAAACAGAAGGTTCGGGCGTCACGGGTCTCCCACCCAGCCTTGCACTGTGTAGCTGGTAAGGACCCCTCCCGGGTGTCCTGCCCACCCTCCTTCCCAAAGGTCTCCCACAGCGGAGGGAGAAAACCTTTTCAGCTTTCTGGTCTAACGTCTCTTCTGTCCTCCCCGGCCCTGCCGGATCCTCCCATGCCTGTGGCCACAGCGAGCCTTTCCTCCAGATTCCAGGCTGTGGGGAGATAGCGTTCCCGGTTCAGACAGGCCGGGGAGGCTCCAGAGGGAAGCAGTGTGGAGCGTTGCGGTTAAGCGCTGGGTGGAAGTCAGATCCGGCATTTCCTGCTTCCCCTGACGACGGCTCATGTGATGTTGGCTGGATACTTACCCTTTCTGTGTTCCAAGCCTCTGCTCCAAACTATATAGGACAGTTCTCAATTAGAAATGAGTAGTCACACGGCACGTCTTTTTTCAGTTTCCGCAGAACGTGGGACGGGCCACCAGGGCTGTGGGAAGATGGTGAAGCAGCAGCTGTAATTCGCGTCCTGATCAGGAGCCTCCCGGGGAGGCCCGGCCCTGTCCCCCGTCCCCAAACCCCTGTCCTCGCCTGGCAGATGGCTCTGCTTATCCTTATTGTGTTGTTTACAAAAGTCCGATAGGAGAAAATGTGTAAGGAAGGAACTAGGATTCTCCTGTAATTCAGAATAACCAAAGGAAAACATTTTTGAGTAGTTGGGAGCATTTCCCTTTTCTCTGGGAGCCGCCCCACCAGCTGTGTGAGGACAGCCCCTCCCAGTTTCTCTGGGTGCTCCCGAGTTCTCCCTGCAGCCCCGCTCCCGGCACTGCAGGCCCCTGCACACCACGGCTTCCGTCTGACCCCTGACCCTCGCTGCTGGCCCTGGCCCGTGGTGGCCCCAGTCAGGACCCCACTGCCCCTCTGTGGGGCTCTACCAGCGCCTGACCCAGAGCCTCCCGCCGGCCTCGGCAGCCACGCTGGCCTTTCCCCATCAGCACTGCCCCTCTCTGTTTTGTCTCCAACACGGAAACCTTGTTCCTCCATCTCCTCCCAGCCCACGTTCCTAGGGGACTTTGTCGCGTCCTCACAGACATGATACGAAGGATCGTCGAGGGCCTGCTGATGATCAGGGGGCCCCCACACACCTGGCCCTCTCTGCTGCCAGAGGGAGTTCTCTGGCCACCCCAAAGCCCCTGCAGAGCAAGTCTGGGTGGCCAGGACTGGCCACTTGCGTTCGCTTCCTGTTAAAGCACCTTGGCCTTTCCCCAGCCCGTTCTTGGCCGTGCTCTGTGTGCACACACATGTGATCTCCCCTCCCCGACTCCTCTGGGACCCTGAAGCCTTTTAAGGCCTCTGTTATCTTTTTACAAGGTCTTCGAGAACTACCTGGGAATACAGAATGAGGCTTTGTTAAATTTAGGCTTTTCTCAAAACAACAAAGCTGTAAAGAGGGCATCCTAAGAGAACTCCAATCCTGTTCTCCGGCATTTCCTTTTAAAAAAAAGCAGCTCACTCGAGTCAACGAGCCCCAGGGGGCTGGGCCTCTCTCATTCCCAGCTGCAAGTGCTGCTCCGTCCTCGCTGACGACATCCCTCTGTTCTTGCGTTGGAGAGACAGTGTGCTCGTCGCCTGTCCGAGTGGGCTGCATACTTCAGTGTGCCCAGTTTCCACTGACGGGCGAGTCTCGTGACTGAGCCCAGCGAGGTCCACAGGGGCCGCAGGAAGCCCTTCCGGGTGGTCCCGCAAAAAAATAATTTGTACTTTCCGTTGGAGCCATGCGAAGGGAGAACCCCCGAGCCTGGCCTACTCTTGCTGGTGAACATGCTGTGAGTCTGGCCCGACTCACCTCACCGAGGGAGGCCGAGCCCGAGAGGACGGCGTGGTATCAAATTTGGGGCTCATGCGAGAGCCACCTGAGGATGCATCTCTTTCCAAGGTGAATTGTAGGAATGCTTTAAGGATTATCTTCCCACTCTTCAACTACAATTCTATGATCTATAATTAGACTTTCCAAAAGTCTGGATTTCTAGAGTTAGGAGTCATCTCTCCACCCATGTTTACTTACACGGATGATATTGTAAATGCTATTTTAAACACAGAGGATACCACACACAAGCTATGTCCACTGGGATTGCTAATAAGTGTTCAGTAACCGGCTCTCCAGGAAAAACAAAAGCCGAAACCCCGATGTGCAGCGTCTGCCATGTTCCGTGGTGTAAACACTCCCACCACGGCCTATTTTAAGCTACCGAAGTGCTCAGCACAGAGTTGGAAAGAGACACATAGTATCACACCATTATACAGTACTGCATCATTTAGATTTATACATAAATAATAGATAAGAGTAAATTGCAATAAGAAGTGGTGAGTTTTAGAAATTTATCTCTGTTGATAATAAATTATAAATGTATATGATTTAATTTTTAGTAACAGCTATGTTTGACAACTGTTTCCCAAATTGCTGAGCTCCAGCTCTCAGCACGCATGAGGCTGTGTGAGCCGGCCCCAGTGTGCCACTGCCTCCACCTGTGGTCGAGACCATATCTACATGTCCCCACACAGGAGCAGCACTGAAAGCCAGGGAGAAACCAGGGGTTGCGAGGCACCGCTCTGCCGGAGGAAGCACTCCATGAGGGAGGCAGAGGCACAGTCATTTGTCACTTAACGACAGGGTCTGTTCTGAGAAATGCGTGGCTGGGTGACTTCCTCCTTGTGTGAACATCACAGAGCATACACACCTAGAAGGAACAGCCCGCCACACACCTAGGCCACGTGGTGCAGCCATTGCTCCCGGGCTACACACCTGCACAGCATGTTCCAGTGCTGAATACTGTGGGCAGTTGCAACACAATGGTAAGTGTTTATGTATCTAAACACATTTAAACGTAGAAAAGGTACAGTAAAAAATATGGTATAAAAGATAAAAAATGGCGTGCCTGTATAGGTTTACCACGAATGCCGCTTGCAGGACCGGAAGTTGCTCTGGGTGAGTGAGTGCAAAGGCTGAGGACAGCACCGTGCACTGCTGTAGACTCTACGTACGCCGTTCACTCAGGCTACACTAAATTGATTTGAAAAAAGGAAACTAATTGTGCTACGATGTTACAATGGCTATAACATCACTAGGCAATAGAAATACTTCAGCTCCATTATAACCTTATGGGACACTGTCACATGTGTGGTCTGTCATTGACCGGGACATCGCTATGCGGAGCTGTGTGTTTTGCCAAGTCAAGCAAGAAAGTGCCTCGTAAAAAGCAGATCGGGGTGTGAAATCCCGTTACGCAAAGGTGGCTCGGGGTTCTCTGCCACACGAACAGTCAGACTCAGAAGCCACCAGCCCTCCGGTCAAATCCTGGCCCTGCTGCTGAATAGCTGGGTGATCACGGCCAACTCCCTGACCCTTTCTGACCTTCAGTCTCCTGGCCTGCAAAGCGGGGAGAGTGCCCGTGCTCACACTGGGGGCTGTTGCAGGACCAGAGGCCACGGCGTGCGCAAAGCGCTGGGCTCAGTCTCAGCAATGGCTCGTGAGGGAGGTGGCGTCCTCTCCTCTCTAAGAAGGAGGACGCACAGGAGTGCCAGGGAAGCTAAGAAGCCTGACTGAGGTTGGAGAACTTGGGTTGCACTGTCCGGGCAGAGCGGGCACTCAGCCCTTCTGCTGCTTTCAGGGGTGACGAGACCCGCATATCTGTGGCCGTCATCCCAAGGAAGAGCCGGGACGTGTGAGGCACAGGGTGATTTCGGAAGTGCTTCTGAGTCTGTGCTCGGTGAGTTGGGGATGTGACACAGGACGTGAGCAGGATTAGAGCGTGGACCCCGATTGCAGGCCCCAGAAATGAGAGCTGGGCAGTGGCCGGGCCAGCAGCCCCCGCCTGGCTTCTTCAACATGTGAAACCGGTCTGCGCGGAGCCCTCTCTGTGCTGAGGATCCCAGAAGGGACTCTGTGTCCTGAGGCTGTGCTCTATCAGCCTTCGTCGGGGTGGCTGCCGTCTCGACAGAGCACACGGAGCCCCTCGGACGCAGTCTGAGCAACGTCCTGGAGCACAGAGGACTGAAGAGACCGAACGTTCAGTGAGAAATTGTTCCCTGGACAGAAATATGAAAAACAGCACCGGCAGAGCAGCCCGTGACTCACAGGCGGTGCCCCACACTGCGGCTGGGGCCAGCGCGGGCTCGGGCTTCTGATTCACGTTTTCCATGGTTATCCGGGGAAATGGAAACCGTCTGGACGCCCAGTGCCCGGGCCCATCCGCCTCCCCTACCAGCAGCTGCAGATCCTGCCGGAGCCCGGCTGACCCAGGGGTGTTTCTCTGGAGGAAACCGCACGAGGGCTGATTCCCTGTCTGCAGGCGGGGCGGGGGGCACTTCTGGGTCTTTCCTTTTTCTTTACTTTCTGTTCTTTGGGCAGCTCTCTCTGCACACAAACCGCAACCCCACGTGGTCTTGATTACCGACCAGCCTTCCCCACCGTGAGCCGTTTCCTGGCCGGGGTGGGCAGAACGGGCGGATTCTTCTCTAATGAGTGTTTGAATTTGATGGAAGGGGGAGGAAGGATGTCGCAGCCCCATCCTCGTAAAGGTACCAGGTGTCTTTTATCTCTGGAAAATTGTTCTCTGGGACTTGCAGCTTTTTGCTCAAATGTTTATTCTTCTGTGTACACAGATGCATAAAGAACTTTCCAGTTAAGTTAAACCCAACCTGCATTTAAAATAAAAGACAGAAAGAAAGTCTGTAGCCTAAAGAGATGCTCGGTGCAACCTGAAGCCCAAAGGTGCTTTCTCGTTAGCTCCTGGGGCCACGTCCCCTGGCTGTGCTTGGACTCCCCGGGTGGCTGCTTGACCCTGGGGAACTTACTCACTTAACTTACCCTAAGCCTCACTTTCCTTCCCTCTAAAATGGGAAGGGTAAGGATGCTTTCAGAAGTTGCTGTAAAGACCGAATGAGACAGTCCTCAGACAGCACTTGGGAGCTGGCCCAGTGGAGATGCACAGGAGACTCACCGCTGCTGTGTCCTGGGGCCTTCCCGCACCGGCTGGCTGTGGGACAGCGTGTGCTCCCCACTGCCCCTTCCAGCAGCCACACAGGGAGTTACATTTTTGAATTGCAGCACTGATCCCTGCGGGGACACCAGGGCTACGCAGCAAGGCAAGCGCCTGACGCTCAGGCTATCATGAGCGCCTTCCCAGAGCTCGCCCTGTCGCTGCACAGCCGGGACTCTGGGGGGTCCGGGGGGCCTCTGTTTAGAACTCCTCACACCTCCTCCTCTTCCTCCATCAGCCTCTGCAGCAGGCTGACCCCACGCCTAGGAAGGTTTCTCTCCCACCACCTGGGCCACCTGTGTGGAGGGGCAGAACCCAGGGCGCCAGCAGAGGGAGGATGGAGCTGAGAGGCCGATCCGGAGCGCTGGGATGTGGGAGGATGCAGGAAGGACCAGGGGCCGGGGAGACCCAGAGTGCCCAAGGAGTGGTCAACACCATGCGGGCAGAGAAGTCACAAGGAGAAACCAGAATGAAGATGTGGAATTTTCAGCCGGGAGTACACTAGGAAAAGGAGCTGCAATCTGTGGCATTGTGGGTTGACAGTCAGAGCCCATCAATGACTGGAGCGGAGGCAAAGGTGGCTTTGCTGTCGAGAACGTCGTTGGCGTAGGGAAGGAGGGGAAAGGTCACCGCTTTGTGTGCGAGGACCAGGGTTTTGTTTGTTTGTTTGGGGTGGTATGAGACTGAGCATTTTGGAAATTTGGCGGAAATAACCAGGAGAGAAGGGGGCTACCTGATCTGGGGGGCAGTGGGGGGGAGGTCCAGTGCTTTATTTAGGGACTGTCCACAATTGTGTGCAGCTGCCCCGAGGACCGGACAACGCCCCTGTGGCAGAGAGCCCGCGTGGCGGAAGGGGACTCCTCGCCACTGGGGGGAGATCAGAGCAGTCGTCTCTCCGTGAGACGACCCTTCAGAAGGAGACCTGGGTCCTTTAAGGTTTGAAATTTGCGTCCCAAGACGCTTGGCACCTTTTTCTGATGGTCACAATGGGCCGCCTCCAGCCCCCTCCCTGCGCGTCAAGGCTGCCATCTCGTGGAAGGTGGGGGAACAGCACGCACAAGACCTTTCTCACTGAAGGCAAGTGGATAACTCTAGAACACCAGCTGCTCTGACTACATTGCCTGACAGTTACGAAGCACCACGTATCTCCAAAGAACTTTCACATTAGGTTAATTTGATCTTCACAACAACCCTGGAAAATAATCTCTGTTTTATAGCCTAGGAAGCAAACTCAGAAAAGTTAATCTACTTACTGAAGGTCACACAGCCAGCGAAAGGCACAGGCAAACTCTCTTCTGTGCTCACTGTGCCACTCCGGGCAGTGTGATCCACCAGATGTTCTACACTGGCGTTTCTCCAACTTCCGCCCAACCTTTAACCTTGGGACCCTGGAGACACGTGTGTTTGTGCATGTAGACACGTGAGTGCTACTGAGGAAAATTTCACAAAGCAGCACCCACCTGTACCAAGTGTGGTGTCTCTGATTATTCTGCTATTCTAGTTAATTCTTCAAAATGCTATTTGTGACCAATTAACTCGCTCTCATGACCCATTAGGAGTCAAGACCCACAGTTTGAAAGGCTGAATACTGTCCCCCCCAGTAAGGCTCCCATCCTAATCCCAGAACCTGTCAATGTGACCTTATATGGCAAAAGGGACTTTGCAGACGTGAGTAAGTCAAGGCTCTTCAGACGAAGTTGTCCTGGACTATCCGAAGGGGACCCTTGGAATCAGGTCCTTACAGACAGGGAGGAGGGTCAGAGTCAGAGAGGGAACGTGAGGGCGGAAGCAGACCTGCGAGCGAGTGATGCGCTTTGGGGACGAGGAGGCCACGAGCCGGGGAGTGTGGGTGGCCCCTGGAAGCTGGGAAAGGCGAGGAGATGAACCCTCCCTCGAGCCCTCGGAAGAAGTCCACCCTGCCCACACCTTGACTTCCGCCCAGGGGAACTGATTTTGGACTTCGGGCCTTAATGCAAAGTAAGAGACCAAATCTGCCTTGTTTTTAGGCCCCCGAGATTGTGGTAACTTGTGACGCGGCCCCAGGACACCGACACCCACGATGTCTATGAATTACGGTTAGAGGCGTGGCAGTGGCACCCTGCGGTGCGCGTGGCCCACAGATCTGGTGCGCGTGTGTCTGTGGCCTTCACATTGCTTTGAAGTCTTTTCTGAATCATTGGCCACCATTTCAAAGTCATGATGTTTCATGTGAAAATCAGAATTTCTGGCTTGTCTTTGTCTATACATGGCAACATCTGGCAACATCAGGCTGTGGCTGGCCAGAACCCTCTTCCAAACCCCATTCTCTTTGAACACATTTCAAAAATTAATTTGAATTCTGGCCAATATAGTGCATGCACAGAATTTAAAGAAGCCAAGCAGTTCTACAGACTCGAACGAAAACCAATGATCCCATGACCCAAATCTTTTAAAACTTCTATTTCTTCTGGTATTTCTAACTCATATGCTCACTGCGGTTAATCATGGGCAGCAACATCAGATGTTATCAGTGTCGAGAATGACAGATGAGGGTCAGTGCTCTGAACCCCACCCCAATTCCGCTCCCTTTCTCATCCTCCCAGTGTGATGAAGTAGTAAGATTTGGACTAGAAAGTCCATCGGGGATCGTTCCAAGCGGGCATGGAAGCACGCCAAGCTCAGGCAACTTGCCCAAGTCGCAGAGCCTGTGGCAGGGGAGGCCGGAGGGGTCTCAGGCTCCAGGGGTGGGGCTAATTCGCAAGGCCACATCCAGGTCTCATCCACTCAATAAAGGGAAGGACGAGGAGGACGTAGAGGGAGACTGAGCAGGCTGATTTCAGGCAGGACAAAGGAGCAAGAGCAAGCCGGGAATATGTTCAGGAGAGGGAGTTACGGAGAAGGACGGGCGGGCAGGCTGTGTGCACACAACTGTGAGCACTCCCTGGAGCTGGGACCCCGGGGGAGAAGGTTCTCGGGAAGGGGATCCTTTGGGAGCCCCAGGGGCCAGAGGTTGCTGCACAGAATGCAGACATGATCCGTGCTCCTTAAGAAAGTTGGACAGAGTCCTGAAAGGAGCCCCATTCAGGCGGGGGCGGGAAGGAAAAATCTGGTAATTCCATCCTGGGAGCCCTCTCAGTTCTGGAGAATCCGTGGGAGCCCAGCCAGGTCTCCCGGCTCCTCCAGGGGAGAAGGCGCCCACCCACCATGGAGGGCAGGTGCGGCTTCCTTGCCTGGAGCAAGGAAGGTCCTGGTGGCCCTGCTCTCAGCCCCGACGCCCAGCAGCCGCTGCTGCGGGGCCGTAATGCCCTGTAAGCAGGCTGCCACTGTCCCTGGCTTGTTTACTACTCACCTGAGACAAAAGCATGTGCTCGAAAGCTCACAGCAACAAGCTCTGTGGACATCTTTCTGCCTGTCATTTTAATTCAGGCCTCAGGAGTCACCAGGCTACATGTCCAAAATTGCAGCTGGGCACAGAAGAACACGGCAAGTCCTGCAGAACTCGAGAGTGTCTAATTGGGCTGCAAAGAAGTGAGTTGCAACAGAAGGCAGAGTGGCGAGATGAGAGGGCCTTACACTCTGGGGGTGGCCAGGAGAGGGGCAGCTCCCAGTGGTGCCATCCACCGACTCTGTGCCTTCCTGCCAGTCCCTTTGCCTCTCTCAGCCTCAGCTTACTGGTCTGGAAAGTGGGGGTAAGAAGCACTGCCTGCTGGGTATTTGTGAGCATCAAATAGAATACTGTGCTATCTGAGGGCGTTTTCCATTGCAAGCTAACTCAGGAGCCTGGGGCCTCTCCCCAACAGCACGGATAGAATCCAAGACCGAAGACCGCTGGACGCCAGAGCCTGCAACTAGAGTCAGCCGTCCTTCTGTCCAGCTGGCTCTCAGGACATGGGGTCACAGCCTCTTTTCCCAGCCTCTCCTCCACTGTCCCCCTTTTCCCAAATGGCTCTCACGCCCCCATAACTCTGGTTTGTTCAGGATTGATCCTGGCCTGGTCCACCAGGCCTGGACCCCACAGCCCTTCTCTGGAGCTCCGGGCCTTGCCTCATCCCTCCAGCTTCCCTAATTCACATCCCGAGGGCAGCACCAGCTGGCCAGCTCAGGCCTGGGCACCAGGGTGGACAGGGTTCAGGTCACTGGCCTGTCGCCAGACAGGCTGCCCTCACCCCAGCATCTACCCTGTGCCCAATCACTGGGGGGACCCCGTGGGTGTCTCCAGCCCCAGGAGGAGGGACTGTGGCCATGTGGGGATAGGGTAGTGACCACAGCCCTGGGACATGGGTACGTGGGATCAGAAGGTGTCACTCCTCTCCCACCCCTGCCCCAGAGGGTCACAGGACTCCCAAGGTGGGAGAAGGGCTTCCTTTCCACTCGGTAGGACTTCCCCGGGAAAGGCTTTCTGTCTCCCTCTTGCGTCTCTGCCCTGATACACATTTCCTAAATGTGCTTTCTGAGGCTCAGGTTCCTATTTGTAGAGAACGGCTCTGAGAAATAGATGCCACACAATAGTGGTGGAGAAAACGATTGCTCTGGAATGATGAACTGCTCGGGAAACCATGCCAGATAAAACCAAGCAGAAACCCCTTCCTGCATAGACCGGCGTGCGCAGCCTGCCTGGCAGGACCCTTCTCGGGCTCACAGGAGAAGGTGGGGGCTGTCTTGGAGGTGGGGGGATATGTCTCTCAGTCCCGCACGCCTTCCACAGTGAGTGGCTGGGAGAGGCACGTGCATGCATGCTCACACACACGCACACGCACGCCCATGCACACATGCACGCATGCACGCACACGCACACGCACACACATGACCCTCTGAGGGCTGCCAGCCAAGAGTGGCCCTGGCTCCCAGCCCACTGTCTGCTGCGGGAGCCACGCTGCGGCTCGGTCTGATTCAGATATTCTACCCCACTGTCCCCAGACGCCTCGGAGTCTCACCCGCACTAGCCGCACACTCTGTCTCCTCCCCAGAATGTCCACGCTCCCTCCGGCGAACACTCAGAGAAAATCTGTTTACTTTCCGATGCTCTTGCAACTCGGCTTGTTCTCTGAACAGCAAGGCCAAGCCAGAGAAGCTAAATGCACCGTTTATGTTCCATCGAGAGGAGTGAAACTTGCTGCCTTCTTGTTCCCGAGCTCTGCTTGTTTGTTTAAGTCAGATGCACCCAGAAGTCAGTGCCAGCTACTGAGGAACATGCCTTCCAGTCTATTTTACCGAGTCTGAAGCTGGAGGTAGCCGTCCTGAAGAATAAGCAACCGCTCAAATGCTTAAAGCTGAGTCTCCCCATATGGTCCGAGAAGGCTCTTCTGCCCCCATGGAGGAGCTCTGGAGCTCTGCTCCGGTTTTTTTTTTGTAAATAATAATTATTTTTTTTATTTTAAGTCTAACTCCCCCATAGTCACCCATAGTTCAGCAGAGGTCAGTGATCATGCAATGATTGGTCAGAGTTTGTGTTCCAGCATCTGGGTCCAGGAAGCTTTCTGACCTTTGCTGATGGGGCTGCTTGCAGGTTGGGAATGCACTCACAGTGCGGGCAGTTTACACGTCTTCCTGGCTGGTACTTTCTGCAGGACATTCTCAGACCCTCTCGGTGTGTGTTCACGGCTTCAAGGTTAGCCAGGAATGTGCAGGAAGCCAGGGCCCTCTCTGTTCCCCCCGAACATGCTCACACCTTTGCACATGTGCACAACCTTCCATACTTCCAGGGATGCGTGGAAGCCAGGAATGTCTCATGACCTGGACCTTTACATTTCTGAACGGTCTGTAGTCTTGCTTGCTGTAAGCAGTATCTAAGCTTCAGGCTAGCCGTGACATTTCCTTTCCTGTGCATTTGCCATTGAGGTGGCTATTTGTTTTCAGCAACACATCTGAGCGTGGGTTTTCTGTGCACAGCTTCTACCCAAAGAAGTCTCCTCTGGCAGGGAAGCGGCTGGTTCTCAAGGTCGTTCTCCTGGTGTCGTCACTGCACTCACTAAGCTGGGAAGGGGGAAGTGAAGCGCCCCAGGCTGAAAAAGCCCCAACTCCTATTTTCTTACCTGAGGTCCAGCAGTTTATCCTGAACAAATATTTCCTAATTTGTTATGTGGCTTTGGTCAATTTTCAGAGCCCTGGTTGGTCGTTTTTGACAATTTTGTCCAGTTTTATTATTACTTTGGGGGAGAGGATTTGCCGACCGCCTCACTCTGCCATCCAGAGGTGAAGGGTCTGACACACTTGAAAATCACTGACCAACTAGCAAGTCTTTTAATTGCATATTTTTAAAAAATCCCATATAGATCCAGTCACATATGCAAGTTGTATAACCCCGATGGCAGCACTGAGACTGAGAAAAATTAATTAATCTTAGGAAGACTTGGCTTTACATCCTGTAAGTTTATTAGTTCAATGGTTCAGAATCTCCACTGATTAATCCCTGTCAGACTTTAATCCCTAACTTTAAGAGGAGGGGTGAGGGAGTGGGGAGTGCAGGATATTATCGTTGTAAAAATTAAATGCAACGATTATGCAAATGTGCTTTGAAAACTGAAATATGTCACACAAGTGTCACTGCCTTAAATGTGTGTCAGGGCCTGTGCAGGGCGCGAGGACCCAGGGAGAATGACACAGAGAGGGTCCTTGCCCTCATCAAATTCACTGCCTGGAGGGGAATCCAGACATTAATTACACATGCTGGAGTTTGAACGCAACCATAACAAGACCCCTGTCTTCTCCTTTCAAATGCTGGACCAATTGAGATGTAAGGGACAAGTGGAAATGAACAATGTCAGCTTTATTATTGATAAAACCGGAAAGGCCGACTCAGCGTGTGCCCCCCACAGGGGGCCCTAAGACACACCCCATGCCCCTCCCCAAACTCCTCCTCTTCTCCAGCGCAGGCAGGGCTGGCAGCTGGGTGGGGGAGGAGGAGGTGTGCTGGGGAGAGAGGCCCCCAAGAGAGGAAGCCTGTCTGCACCGCTGGGTTCATTTTCTTCACTCATGGGCTCCCCAGAGAGGCGATTTGGAGTGAGGGGAAGAGTCCGTTAGGACGAGGGCGCCTGAGGAACTCCAGCGCTGCATGTGCAGGCGCAGGAGGGAGCAACCGAGGGAGCAGATCGAGGGGGTCCCGGGTGAGAGGCCAACCAGGGGGTGTTGAGCTCCAGAGCGCTCGGGCAGCGATGGTGTCCACACAGCGTGGCAGCAGCACAGGCTGCTACAGGCAGGCCGGGCATGCAGGAAGGACGGACCGAGGACCACAGTGGAAGCAATTCCAGTGACGTCATGTAGGCAGAAACCGGACTGAAGTGAACTGAGGAATGAGCGAGGCACGAGGAAATGGGGACAGTGAGTGAGGACAACAGTCTGGGTCCAGCTTACCTGTGAAGGGAGCAGGAAGACAAGATGGCAGCCGCGGGGACGGGTGGCGGTGGGGGGAGGCGTGCACAGCGGTTGTTGGGACTGGCGGTGCCCACGGCGATTCTGTGGGTGATTTTAAAGACGGGAACGGCATGAAGTGAGGGGAAGTAGGCAACAGAAGCGAAGCGTCAAAGGCGCAGCAGGGGTGGGAGTCAGCACCTTGCTGGTCCTTGGGGTACAGAAGTGGGTGGAGTCAGAGCAGGTGGAAGAGGCTGGCTGGGGTCGGTCGGAGGAGGAGCCCCTGTTCCTTGGGACACAAGGGACGGAGGGTGGGTAAGAGAAGACACAGAGGAAGTGCAGATCGGGCCGTGCGAAGGTGAGCGCTCCACGGATGGTGTCTGTTTCCTCTGGGAAGAGGGAAGTGGGGCTGGAAGGAGAGTGAAGGAGATCCCCCCAGACATTCCTGCGGTCTGTGTGTCCACCCCTGTTCTCAGAACCCACATGTCACAGGCAACCATGTTGTTGGTTTCACAGCCAGGGATTGTTTTAAGTGCAGAAATTTTGCAATATGATATAAATTTGATGAATTCTTGAATATTTCTCCCGTGTTCTGTTTTTCATGCTCCCTGGATAACCCAGCCAATATTTTTTCATTAAAAAGAATTTCCAGACTGTCTCTATCAACCCAGAAGCTTGGCAAGAAAAGTCCACCTCCATTCACACATGGGACAGCCAAGACCAGCTTCTGACTGCTGTAATTTTTGCAAAAGAGGGTGTGAAGCTTCTCTCCTAATATCTGACAATAAGAAAAACAACAATGTGTCAGACTGTATGTTTCAACGACACATGCTATATTCACATATACTCACCCCATTTCACACACTTTTCTTGCAGCATGATTGAGACCCCTCCCAGGGGGAGGCGGGATCTAGTTTTCTCCCCTCAGATCTGGGCAGGGACTTGCGATTGCCCAACCCTTGGAGAATAGCAGAAGCTTCGTGTTCCTCCCGGCTCTCTTGCTCTCTGGAGGTCAGGATGCTCACCTTTGGAACCAAGACATGTATGGAAGTTCAAGCCACATGAAGAAATGAGGCCTTTGTCAATGGGCAGCATCGATTTGCTCTCAGTGCAAGAAGCCACCTTGGAGGTGCATCCCCCAGCCCTAGTCCAGCCTCAGATGAGTGTGGTCCTGGGTGATGACTCAGGGCGCTCTTGTGAGAAAGCTCAAGCCAGAACCACCCAGGCAAGTGCTTCCAAATAAGTTTTGACGTTTTATGCCACTACGCTTTGGGGTAAGCCGCTAAGGTTTGTTTTGTGGTACCAGATAACTGAAACAAACAGTAACAGTAAATTCAGCAAATGCTATCTGAACATCCACCTCTGGTTGAGTCCTCAGAGCCCAGCACCGAGTCTGGGGAAGGGCTTAGGGGAGTTTATAGTAGTAATCCTGAAATCACGACGCTAAGGTGGTTTGCACATATCGTCACACGTAATCCTCACAAAAGCCTCATGCAGTAGGTGCTGAGATTACACCTGCTTTAGCAGCTGAGGTCATGCAGCTGGTAATCGGAAGGGCTGGCACAAGAACTTATGCACCTGTGCCTCTGAGGCCAAGTTGGAGATAAGCTGCAGGATCTAAAGATGTTTGTTCCCATCATCTCAGTCCCTGTAGAGCGGTCTGGGCCACCTGACTCACAGGTGAAGGGTGGCACGCCACCAACTCAGGGGGTGATCCTGCGAGCTTCTGGCTAACTTACCACCTCCCTCCTTGCCCTGTTGACTAACTGCGCCACTGCCCATCTTCCTCTAGACACTGGTGCTGTGCCTTTGGGGGTGCTTAAAGCCCCACAGACTGTGGGAAGAAGAGGGCAGCTCCCGTGGGGGGTGTCATGCAGTAGGAAACATAGCACAGCTCCCAGGGTCCCCCACTGGTGACTTGTGTCTTAGCTGATGTAAGCTGGGCTGGCCAGTGTGCCCACGGCCTCTACCACGCCATGCTGATCCCTGCTGCTCTCTCCAAAATTGTCCCGCAGCCTCATGCCCTTAAGATCTGGAGTCCTGAGCTTGAGGCCCTGGGGTGGCCTCTGCCAGGAACCCCTCTACTTTCTTCCCAGGAGGGTTTCCCAGTACACACCCAACATACACCAGCTGGTGCATCCTTCCTTCCATCCAGTCCATCTACTCAGGATGTTAAAGACACTCTGAAGTTTCTTGCCAGTGGGTATCAACCTTCCCGGTTTTCCCGTGTTAGTCCACTTCTCAGCACTGGTCTTACATTTGTTCAATCATTTTCCGTGGGAATTTCGGAGAAAGCAGGTTTGATTTATGGGCTTGCCATCCTGAACCACGGATTGGAGATATTTGACGATGAAAGTATCTCCGCAGAGTGAGTTCCTGCAGCGCGGAGAGCAGGGCTGGGCAGCCTGGCACAGGGAGCAGAGGCGGGCGGCACCGTGGGGCCTTTCTGACCTCACACCTATTTTGCCACTTGGCTGCGAAGCAGCAACTCCCCCAGGAGAACACGGGGACCTAGAGGCAAAAGGCTTGGGGTGTGTCCACAGATGGAAACTCTAGATCGCTAGATGACTTTGACTTTTCATTGTGGTTGGAAAGGGCACAAAAATAAAGAGTACTAAGTATTCTATGTCCTGAAGATGCAATTTTCCCACCCACAGCTAAGGGCTATTGGCCAACAACAGCTCCTTCAAACCTAGGGAAAGAAGGCCTGTGGGAGCACGCGTCAGCGGCTTTGACCCTGGGAAGGGCTATAGTCCCCAAGGCTGCAGTTATGGTCACTCAGCCCATTCCCCCTCCCACCTGAATCTACTGGAACCCGTGGGTCAAGAGACCCACCAATGACACAGCATTTATGGACAGTGAGTAGTCTCTAGGAAACCAGAGTGACATTCCGGGAGCCACAGTCTGTTCTGTGAAGTCCCAGTGTGATGGAAGCCAGTCCCAGGTCCAACTCCTACACCGGCCAGTCCACTTTTCCCTGATCTGTGACTTGAGGCCGTGTCCCCCACTCCCGGCTAATCATCTGCTGCTTCTCCCAGCCCATGGTCTTGTAAACTAAAAGTAAAATCCTAAGCCCCCCCTCCTCCACTGCTGACTGAAGGACCCCCTGTTGGCAAGGGGACCCCAGACAAACCTTAAAGCCTTAAAGCAAATGAAAGGGCATCATTTGGTAAAGGGAGGATGTCACAGCCCCAGTCACAGCCCCAGTGCCACGGGAAAAGGGCCATGCACAGATCGAGGGCAGTGGGACCTGAACTGGAGGGTCGCGAGTCTTTGGAGGGGGCGGCAGCAGCCCAAGTCCTGCTGGTTTCCGCTAAACGGGAACATAGGCTCAGGATCCTCAGATGCCCCGACGGTAACAAGGGGAGTGAGAGATCCGGAATTTTATATGCAATCTCTCACTCTTTAGATGTTAATTCATCAATGTTTTAAAACACTGTGAGATCCAACCAAGTCACCTCTGCAAGCCACACCTGGCCCCAGAACAACGATTGTGACTTTTGCTATGAATAAGTCCTTTTAATAATGATAACAATGAAAATGATAATGTTAATAATATAATAAAAAGCACTGAGCGCTCCCCATGGGCCAGGCGTTATTCTGAGTGTCTCATACGGGTATCTCCTTTCGCTCCATGATACCATGAGGTGTATAGAAACTATTATCATCCTCATACTTTATTCAGAAAAGACGGAGACAAATAACCTCCAAAAGGTTAAGAAACGTGCCGAGGCCACACGGCAGGCAGCCCCGCAGCCCTGAAGCCGTGGCGCGCGGGCTACACCACCTGCGCATGCGCGGCGCAGGACAGGGACGGGTCCGCTGTAAGGCCTGGGATATATTTTTCAAAAACGCTGGGATAAAACACACAAAAATGCAAACTGACCCCTCTAGAGGGGTAGGATTATAAGCAACTTCTTTCTTTTCTTTGGTTTCCAAATATTCTTTTACGTTTTTTAAGCAAATGTGGTAGGATTGTTAACTAAGGCCCGTGCGAGCCCCGGTCTAGCTCCGCCCCCACCCTGGGGCAAAGAGCAGATTTCCCCAACCTCTGGGTGCCGTGACCTCGAGGTCTGAGAAATAAAAATAAAATCCTAAGCCCCCAACTCAGTGGACGCCCCTCTTGGCCAAGGGGACTTGAGAGAATCCTTAGAAGCTGCGTTCCGGCCGCGCGGGATGGGTCGGACAGGCCTCCTTGTGCCCGCCCCTCGCCGGCGGGAAGCAGAGCCAGCCCGGGAAGACGGCCCCACGGCGCGGCTCCCTGCTGCGGTCCCAACACAGCTGAGCAGTTTCCTTCCTGATAGGAGACCACCGACCACGGAGCGGTCCTGAGCAGTCTGCGGAGGTTGTGCGCCGCGGGCCTTCCTGTCCTCTGCTTCCCCTTTTGATGTCAGGGGGCCGAAAACTCTACCCGTGGGTCATGCTAACACTGCCGTTTTTTGAACATGGGATCCGTGAAGTGGCATGAAGCTCATGCACATGCTTCTCCTCTCATAAATTTTCATGACTCCCCTTACAGCTTATTAAATATGTATGTTCAGCCACCCGGCTCAGCGTAAATTCCTGCTCCCTTTTCCCCTCCCTCAAAGTGCCTGTTTTTGGCTTCTGGTTGGAGCCTACGCTTCCCAGCCTCTCAGAATGGCACCCGCAGACTGCAACCCTTTGTGAGAAAGAAAGCTCTCCTTTCCAAATGTATGCACCTGCGATTCTCCAGTTGACAGGTGAAGAGCAAGCACGTGGGTCTTAGTCCCAGTGACTGCGTGTTTGTGTGTGCATGTGTGTGTGTGTGCATGCGTGTGCATGTGTGTACATGTGTCTTTGGCATGTGTGTGTGAGTGTGTGCATGCGTTTACATGTGTGTTGGGTGGGCTTGTGGGCTGAATACGTATTCTGAAAGGTCTTCCCAGATAATTCTGCTGGCCATACCCCATTCTGGTTGAGAATAATTGTGTAAAATGTATTTTAAACATTAAACCTAATCTTTAATACCACTAGGACTACATCTACTAGCTGAGCCCATCCACTTATTCTTACTAGAAATGAAAAACCTTGTTTTCTACACTGTGTTATCAAAGTACTTTGGGCTCCTTAAGGAAGATTATAAAATACAAAAAGTAGAAGGAAAAAAATACACGAAGGACTGTAACATAACCATTATTCATACTTTGGTACATTTCCCCTTGGTCTTTTAAATATTCATAAATAAATATGTGAGTGTTGTCCAAATATACATCTAATCTTGTACCTTCTTTTTAAAAGTTAATATTACATCCTAAGTATTTTCCATGTTGCTAACATCATTTATCCGGAAAGCTGTTTAACAGCTCTGTAACACTCTACCAAGTACATTTGTAATAATTTTTTCACCTTTCCCATGAGTGAATATTTCAGAGTTTTTCCTCAAGTTTATTATTATAAAAATGCTGAAATGAATCTCTGCCTGTTTTTTCCCATATTTTGGTTTAGTCCTCAGCATAGATTCCCAGAGAGGAAATTAATGAGTAAAAGCATATAAACACTTTTAATCTCACAAAATTGTTGCAGAATTTATTTCAAAAAATTTTGAAATGATTTATTTTCCTTCCCACAGTGTGTGAAAGTGCCTATTTTTACACACGCTCCCCAGCTTTGGGCAATCTCACTTAAGTACAGGAAAAACAAAAAGAAAGAAAAAGAAAAAACAACTTGCTATTTTAAAACAACTCCACACAAGACGCACTTGGTGATAGGGTACCCATCCACGTATTTCAACAGGAAATCTCCTAGTTTATAGTTTTTCAGTCAGGAGAACTGAAGCAAATCTGAGAAAAACAACAACAGAAACACTGAGGTTGAATTGGCACTCGAAGGCTCCTTTGTCCCAGCAAGCCAGGACTCCCGGCGTGACGAGCCCCTTCCCTTGCTAGGGGTGTGCGAGCAACAGAGCCGACCCCCAGGCACCAGGGCGGGGTGTTTGCTGGGCTCTCAAACCCTGGCCCTGAGGTGGACTGGCAATGCCAGCCCGTGGCCAGCCGGCCTCTAGGAGCACAGCCCCTGCTCAGCGCCCTGGATTGGCGTCAGGTTTGTCAAACGTGTTCTGTACCCGGACTAGGAGTGGCACGCAATGCGAGAAAGGGAGGCAGCAAGCGGAACCGAGCTCTGACTTCCAAGAGATGGAAGTAAAATAGCTCCAGTAACAGAAGGGGAAGCAGCTCACCTTCTCGCACACCGCAGAATGTGTGTGTGTGGGGG